>LUCM01009904.1:82338-107068 GCA_008360955.1 Fasciolopsis buskii | reverse complement strand
AGCAAAAACTAAGCCCAAATCTTACATTTATGTTTAACTAAATACTTTGGTTACAATAATAACAGTCCATAAGATACCTTCTAACACAAGTAACAAGTGTTCACGTAATTAATAGGGAAACCCATTAATCCATTCAATATAAAATTGACGAAAACCATGACCACAGCAGCGCAACTCACGCGCAGCAAGCAATCACAGCTGGTCACGAGACCGAATGACCTTCACAATTAGACTTCATTAAAACTACTTAGTAAGACTCGCCAGAACATTGGAGGCCTGAAAGACCATTTCTTCGAAATTTTCACGATAGGAAATCATCGGCTCTGGGATATTCACGCAGTTATTTATCCGCATTTTCTTAAAGTTACTAACTGTCTTGCTCAAACTATGAAATCATTAATATACTTTGTGTTTTAGCATTGGGAGAAAAATAAGAACTGGAAACGTTCAACTTATGACTTTGCCAGTAAAAGTACCAAAACATCGTATGATATAATGCCACTTTGAAAAACGGTCCCTAGCGGATCGTTTTGGGGGCGTTTTAGGGCCCTCGGTGCAAGCTGGGCGCCCATATCGTCTGACGTCTGTTCGTTAATTCCTGAATGGCATTGGCATACAAGAAAGGGTAAACAGAATAGAAGCGACTGTATTTCATTAGGAACACTAACTTGTAACGCACTCAATTGCATAGCATCATAATTATTGTTTCAAACATCGATGTTAGTAGGATAATTACCGCTGGGCAACGCACTGCGGCGGGCAGTCGTTTTGGTTGGACGGTTTATCATACAACCTGGGGCATTCCAGTTCACCGAAACTCATCGTGCGTTGATTCAGCAGTCATAGGAATTGGAAAATAACGTGCAAAAGAACTAGATAAATGAGTTTAGAACGTGTCTATTATCGTCGTGGTTTAGTTCCATTTCCTTTCCACAACCACTAACAGTCGATAAAGGTGCTCCGGCTTTTGTTGGTGCAATGGTGACAAAGAATACTCGACATTGCATTCAGTTACAAATTGTTTAGGCTTACAACGAATTTACTGCATACCAAGTGCCAGCGCAAGAAAAGATAAAGCCAATTTCCTAAATCTCATGCGTATGCAAACATGAACGTATGTGGGCTATTAGAGACAATGTTGTTCGTCGATCCGCTGCTTTGTGGTCCCACTTTTCATCATCATATATGGGCATCAATTAAAATGACCCAACGATTTGGTGGGGGAGGATCGTCAGCACCCAGCTCACTATACCTTCTCTGCCGTCTGTAGCTGACGTCGAAGATGGTAAGTCATTGGCTGTAGTATCCGTAATTACCCTAATAGAAAACCTGTATGTCCGTTTAAAGTGATGTTAATGTTGATCATTATGCTTAGTTCATAAACACAAGCATTTCCAAGCGCTTATCGTTATCACCGGGCTAACTCGGAACTCAATACAGTTTGGGAAACCAGCTATACAAATGAAAGGCCGTAATTAAAACGTTGACCTTTGCAACTCATGGGAGCAGTGGCATCAGGATACTGAAATTCTGACAGCGGGTTGGGTGTGTTTGGGATATAAGGGACGTAACTGCTGGTAACAGGAGACGTTAGATTTGCAAAGCTGTATGATAAAGGAGGCACGTTGAACGGCCAAAAGGTAGATCAAATTGTAAAGAGAAAAAAATAGACCACAAGTCTTGATGTCAAGATAGGGATTGTGCCAATGATAGGTTTGTAGCGGTCAACGTCAGTCGAAATACAGTCCAAAACTGAGATTCAGTAGAAAAAAACACTCTCCGATAGTGTTTTGAAGAAGAGGTCTATGTATCTTAAAAACTTTTTAACATGTTGCTCACGCAACAGAAACTAAAAAACGCTCAAGCCGAGGTTGGCTTAGAAGGAGGGTCATCAACTACGGAAAAGCAACTATAAGGAAAAGTACCAAACAGTCCAACTGTCGCCCTAATTTTGAGCTACAGGAGAGTGTCGATAAGTGCTAAAATTAGTGAATGGTGAAATACGTAGACAGACCGTTAGGTGTAGTTGCTGGCATATGTAAATAAACAGGTTGATAGCGCCTATGATTTACAGTATAATGGTGCTTAACGGAAGGCTATCCCACGACAACGAATGTAACAGTGCAATCTTAAGCAGAATATCAACATAAGTGGCACGTGGGGATCTGGTAAAAGTGGGACATTCACAACAACTGAGGAAATTTTTCTGAGTAGAGCAAAAGCTGTAGCGGTATCGTGGGCACTATAAAAACTCCCTAGATGACTAAAAAACAAGTATGGCAATTTAAAAAGAGGGTCGATGCAGCGCAGTGATTGGTTCACATTGATTTTGCATCGTTGTTCTGTCCTTTTATGCTCTTCCAAGCGGTTTCTACTCATCTCCTCCGCTAAAAAAATCACCGTACAATGCAAGACCGCTCGCTTCCCGGGCCCATTTTGATACTGCTGGTCTACTATTCTCTTCAGTTCTTTCCTCCGGTCGTTTTGGCCAGATTTGATAATTTTCATCCGCCACTCCTTTTCCATTTTTTAATTGAACATTAACTTCCATAAATATCATATGAGGTTCATAAATTTTAAACATTTTGGCCACATCTTAACGTTTCTCTCTGTCCTCCAACCAAATTTTGCGCTTGCGATACGCATGCTGAGCTCTGCATGGGACGTTAAGTATTATTTTCGTGGAAGCCGTGTCTGATTTGCACTGAGCCGTCTTTTGTCTCCATCTTTGCATCATGCTCCTCGATACCCTCTATAATACTGCTATAAAGCTTTCTGTGGAATATTCCTGGGTACTCGTCTCTCATTTAGACCTTCCATTGTCTGTTAGATTGGTCACAAATTAGAGCCAAAAGGAAAACGATTAAAAACCTAAGAGGCGGAGTAGGTACCACCTAGATTGTCAACAACACTTTCAAAGCTTTCACCTTCTGAGTCCCCTTAAAGTACCAGCTGTTAAGGAATTCCAATTGAACGGAACAGGTCGGAGGAAGCAGCCATAAAGATCCCAAAGTATTTATTACAGTTGAAGATGAAGTCGGCTTTGCATTCAATCACCTACTGTGACAACCCGTTCTCCGAAGCCATGAGAACCGTTGTCAAAGGAGTTTGAGCTAACGAACGTCATGCAGCGGCAACGGAATTATATACACTTTGTATTGACGCACAGTTGTGGAGCTCCGTGGTCAGCACATTGTGAAACAGTAGATCTTAACTGGTGTGCAGAATCTGCTCGGTTCTTATGTGTAGTGCATTGTAGTGTACCTCGAGGGTTTACGCCAGCTGCCATGGGTATAAAAGCCTCTGCCTCCGGCCCGCGCAGCACACCAAGGCATCAGGACAATTCTTGATCATCCACCCAAGCTGGTCACTCGAAGTCCTCGAGAAGTACACCATTATATTTATCCTTGTTAATACTTTTACCCAACAGGATTACAGGAACGCTGGCGAAGAGCGTTATGGTCAAATGCCTTTCACGGCTTAGACGATCCGCCACTACCACCGTTTGATGTGCTTTCGATGTTTGAATCCTGGTCACCTGCGAACTGTGGCACCGTTATAATAGCGCTTACATATTTGTTTGATCTGGAAATTCGTCGTCTCCCCTCGATGGCGACTATCAACTTGTGATCGCACATGGCTGCTTGAGTTTAGCTCCCAAACCACCAACATTACAAGGCAATCTCTTTTTTATTTTTAATGACAGCTTGCTTCGCACAGTTTCCAATATTCTCTGCAAAAATGCTGGTTTAGCCCAAAAGCCTGAAGACGTCTTTAAAGAAAAACGATTGACCATACTAGCGTGCTGTTCAGAACCGAGAACGCCGACACTGTTAAGCAATTGTTGCGATTCTGTGACACAAATGAAACGTTACTGACTTCAATTGCCAAGACCTGTGTACCCGCACACCGCATTGACCTGCATGCCTTATCCGAAAGTTGGTGCATTTCAACATATGTCAGCCGACTACTTCTATGGCTCACTTAAAGAGATTCTGTAGCCTTTTTGGACGAGCGGACCAGTACTGGGGACAACTTGGCCGAGCCACATATGACGCGTTAATGATTTAAAAAAGGTGAAGAACTTCAAGAACACTCATCTGGGTGAATAGGCTTTCTCTATGGCTGCTGACGACTGACATGCTGATGGCTTCGGTGGTGTCTCTGGAATCCTGACAGAACCTATTTAAAAGTCATCTTTAAATATTCACCCGGGTGCGACTTTAAATGGTTTTAATACAGGGAGAGGAGTTCGCGGTAGTTGTAATATGTTCTGACTATCTGAGCTTGTTGCCACTGTGTCGTCAGGTATGCTCTCTTCTTCCGGGAGACGAGTCGTCACTCTGAGAAATTTTGGATTCATAATAAATTATTACCCTTTCCTGACGGAATATGCCGAGGCAAAACAAGTTTTCTGGACGGCGCAATTCGAACTGTCTGCTGCAGTATCTGACGCGCGCTGAAGAAAGCATGGTTAAAATGTCTAGAAGTGAAGTCCAAACTAGTGTGCTCACTTACATGAATTCACCGACTGAGACTGAACCTGGGGGAGTTTCACCAGCCAACAGATGTCTATAAGATTGTGGCCACCGAACATAGCTGGCAGCCGCGGTGCAATTTCGATGAACCACAGCACACAAATCTTCAATGCGAATTCAACAATCAAAACCATCTAAAGAGGAGACCCAGAAAGTGTAATGATCATAATATATATAGTGCGTTATATTCATTGAGCGGACGGAAGCAATTTACAGGTGTGTACACACAGGCTTTCGTGGACACTACAGTCAAGCACACAGCAAATAAATTGCTTGATATTCACTGCTGATAAAATGAATGCAGCAAAATAATTGAAAAAGCATTCGCGCAGTGTACTTGGTTCACAACGGTCGCAACGTCGTTCCGTATAATTGAGCTCCAATCAAACAGTCAAAAAACGATAAACGATTAAGCTTATATAAAGACGTGCGAAACTGGACTGACTGAGAGCAAGCTGTCTGCAGAATGCAGGAGACATTTACATATGATCGGCTGTATGGGGAGGTATGCACATTAGAGCTCTACTCTTTCATCAAACATACGTAAAAATGCGTGAAGGATGAATCTTGTGAAAGACACTAACAATTACATTAAAATAACAAAATCACGCTGTTGCTCACGACGTGGACTTATTAATTGGCCAGGAACTCTTTGTTTGTCTCAAGCGCTAAACTTCAAAATACACATCAATGGAAATGTTCCTGGTTCCTCATGAAGGTCCTGAGATGTTCTCTTAGATGTCTATATAAATGTTCAGCTGGCTTATTAGGTCCTGTTGAGCAAGAATTCAATTTCCCGAAGTGGGACTCACCTGAGAGACTGGAAATTTGGTTCAGGATTCAATGGGTGTGTACTTTGTCAGACAATGAGTCAAGCAAAAATAGGGAAGGTCAGCACGCTAAATCAGTATAGTGGAGATGTGAATTAGGATGACAACAAATATAAACAGAAATGAATAAAAGCAAAAACATATCCTTAAAATTAATTCACCAGCAAATGCCACAGACAAACGAGATTTATATAAAGAAGGCACTTGGGGAACGCAGAAGCTTTCCATGGCTCATTGTCACGCGTATAACGAAATAGACAGAAAATTGCACTGTATGCTGGGGATGTTTGAATAATGCCATTTTCCAGTTCGTCCGTCGCACTGCTGCTTTGATGACAACAATGATCGTAGTCACTTCCGAACCAAGCATGTGCAAGCCGTCATCACACCGAATGCACGTAGTTCAGTAGAAACATTTCGATCAAATCAATGGGCAAACGGAAGGAGGGACTGTCACCAATATGGTGACATTCTTACTTGTTCATCTGTGCGAGCGCGAGCGTCGGTAACCTGGATTGTTGTCCTAGATGTAAGATGCCCCGCTGATCGCACTTATCACAAAGAATAAACCGACTGTGCTTTTAACCTGACGGATGTAAGCCCTGTCTGGTGCATCACAGAAACCGGCAATCAACATTTACTGGAAGTGTGAAGAACAATAGTTGCTATGGTTGCGAGTGATATCCAGCGACTCACATAGTGTATCTTCCAAGTGCAATTCTACTGTTTGAGGCTTCGTTGTGCCACAATAAATTCAAACACTAATTACTATTAATGGAACGGGACGAATTACGGTAGCAAAATACGCCATGTTAGAAATTTTGAATCGCGATGCAAAGATAACTCAGCGATATTAAGATGAAAATCGACGGATTCTGAGACCAATGTCGTCGCACTTGGAGGTCAACGCTGGCCGCCTTGCAGACCAAAATAAATGCACACACCTCGCAAGAGTGTTTTGGTGCCCGAAAGTGCTAAGTGCGACATAGTTCTAGGGTCGCGTGGTACGCCTTCAAGGTAGTGGTCCAGGACATCCAGTAGGTTACTTCTCTGTTTCATCGTGAAGGTAATAACCACAAACCTCTCGCTAAAGGGTTGCAACAATCCATCTTTATTTGCATTAGCGCATATTTATCATTCTTTCAATGTTATCCCGTTGATGGTAACTGATATTTTTGGGCGAAGTTTCCGATTAAACTAACCTTGATTAGTACTGTTCTTTAGGTTTGGAGTATCGGACAGCCATGCGGACCCATAAGTCCCACTGGCGTTCTTGTCTCGAGTAATGGCAAATCAATGCGATATTTCCCACTAAGGAATAAAGCTCTCACTGATACTTCAAAATGGTAATTGTACGCGACAACTGGCTTTAGGACAAGAATTTCGACGGTTCCAAAGTGTAGCCTCCGCACAATTAGTGCAATTCAAAGGACGAAGGCACCTCTTCCGTCGAGGTAACATATCTTAGGAGTGTCCCCGCGTACAACGATGGGAAACCTAAGATAAAATGCTACTAATAGCAAGGTGGCCGCGCACGAGGAGAGTCGGAAGATGCCCAAATGACCCCAAGGGGTCACTAACGAGTAATGTGATTGATCTTCATCAACTGCAAGGAAATTAACTCTTACGCTAATTGTAGATAAGCTGCCCTTCAACAGCTTTTTATTCCCAGTGGGTTCATGGAAATTGGTTAACTCACTTAGTTTTTCCCAATGTTTTACCAATAATCGTGGCTTGCACAGGGGGTGACTATGGATTTAACGGTCTTCAGTGACATTTATGAAAACAGAAAATATAAGAAACAGACACAAATTTATTAAAGATGATTACTTCAAGAAAATACTCAGTTCCAGCTGTTTTAATGAACCGGTATACCTAAGCAAAATTCGTCGGCTTGGAAAATAAACTGGTGAGTGTTGTGGACGCCGGAATCACTTGTTTAGCTTGATCTTATCTGTGATATTTATAGTGCCTGTTTGTTGTTATGTTAGCATCACATCCATGTTATTTGGATTTTCTCATGACAGAGGAATGGATCACAGCTGGCGCACACAAATGGCGTCAACTGGAAGAAGTTTGTGGGGGTCCTCTCGGGCAGACTTGTGGTGGTGTCGGAAGGACACTACGAGAATTACATATAGAGTTGTCCAATATTAAAGGTTAACCTTTGGCCAGTTTCCAGTTAAACTAACCTTGATTGCATGCACTCTCCGATGTTTATTTCCATCCCCCAACTGGATGGCCAAGCACACACGGTGTCCAGGTTCGTCTCTATTATATTCCCCCTGGGATTTTCTACAGCGTTTTCGTCATTAGCGGATAAATGACAGATGGGTTTGATTGCCCTCTTATCATGGATAAATGCTATGAATGGTTTGTGTTTAAATATAATGGGTATGTTTTGGTTTGCATACTGGTCTGTGTACGACCAATCGACATAGTGTTTGACTAGGTACCATGAAGCTGGGTGGTTGGTTGTTTGGCTAATGTGTATTATTTCGAATGCAGGAGTGTTTGCATGTTAATGCTTCGGTTTCGCGGTCTTGTGACTAATAGAATCCATTGAGAGCGTCGTCAACCTACTAACCTCCCTTTCTTAGCTTCATCTTTTCACTGGTGCGTTCAATATCTACGTCTGAACCGCTGAGCTCTTCACAGATTTCTTCCACTGTATTCTATTAGTACTATAAAGACAAAGGTGTTCCCATACCGACACTTTGCACACATCATCTGCCCGTAATGGTGTTGTTTCTGTGCAAATATCAGGACCGTCCTTACCGCTCCTGTGTAAACTCGGCCTTTGATCAATACCCTATACCACGCTGCAGCCACAGTGTCCTCAACTTTGTGAATGCTAATCGGCCCGTTTCTATGCGCGAAGACATTTCATCTGATATACGATTGCCAGATGAGAAGCAGCCATCCAGGCCATTTTACGTCTCTAATTCACCAAGATCTTCCCCTGCAACAGCAAGAATCGGCATGGATTCAATCCAGTCATCAAGGGGCATCTCATACTTAGAAGTTGAAAACCGCATCCCAAACATGAATGCGCCATCCAGTATCCAGTCCTTGACATAGAGGCCTCTACAAATTTCGGGTCAGAAAATTTAGTTTCTCGGGAATGTTAATATCACTTCTCACAAGCCGTGAGGCTATTTCCATGATCATCACCAATGAAAATTCAAAACAAAGAAGAAAATGTGCGAGCACTGCTTCTCATGGTGAACTAGGTTGTAAAGTCGTCACGCGCATGTACTCGAGTTCGTCTGTCCGCAGGCAGCGATTGTTGAAGTGGAGAGACTTTTCCCGGCAAACATTTTCAGCATGAGGCAGCGGAGTTGAACACCATGATTGAATGAGTCGAACACCGCTTTCTGATAAAGAAAAAAAAGACCATGAGTGAAAGGAGTTGAGTTATTCCATGGAGTGAAGAGGTGGTCACCATAATGCATATCGGGTCGGAAACCCAATTAATTCCCACAGGCATGCGATTTTTGCAATTTCTTGGTAACCGGCGGGGAATAGTGCTTAAGAGCAGTTTGGTTGCGACACCAAACCAGTTCCTCTGTAATTCCCAGGTCACGACCTTTGCGCGCAATAACGAAATCTGTACAGTTGATTTCAGAAAACCTGAGCATTGTTCCTCGTCGGTAACAAATTAACTTGCTGAAATCAGAGGAAGTAATAAGAAACTTTTTTCGGCCAGGAATTTTGGAAAACTGGGTGCCAATTCATGGGTAGACAAATGAGACCAATACTGCGGGATTTTAATATTTCTTATTGCTCTTTTCAACCAATTACGTAAAACAATCTGTGAATTATATAATATGCAATTATAAACTTTAGTGAACGGGCATATAGGTCAAATTCATTACAATAAACAATTGACGTCATCACCATAGCAAATGCAGCATCTGTGTTAATAGTTTTTATGTGCAAAGAGCTAGGTTACGCAATCGGACTATCACTGGTTTACTGAAAGCTACAATCTTCCTGTCAGTAATAAGTAATGGTATCAAATGTGTTTGGTTGTCAACACGTTTCGCGAGTGATGACCCCAGGTCACGATCGGGATAATTACTCACTGTTTTGTGACGTTGCTTTGGTCAACTACTTGGGAATCTCTTCTCACATCCGTTGTTGAAGTCTTTTGCCTGTTCTGCCGAGGCAAATGTCACTGCAAATGCAGGTGAACTGCTACACGGGATGTGAGGCAGAATGTGACATTCGATTAGTTCCACGTTGGTTCAGAATGATCCTTCGGGTGGTTGACAAGAGGCGATGTTCTGCGGCTGGGAATGCGCAATTGGGAAGGAGTCTTGCACGATGAAAGCTTTCTTCTGCTGGGAGGGTATCTACCGAGCCAATCCTTCTGACACGATGATAAAGGTCTTTGCTAAGTCGGCCCTGTACACAATTGGCGTAAAATCTGTGAAATGCAAGTAATGGGTACTCCAAGTGGCTTTCTTGTGGATGAGACGTTTTATAGTTTCATTCGCTCGCCTCATGAGCTTGATGCCTGGAAAATTAAAACAGCCGTTGGCTTGTTCCTCGTAAGTAACGCAGAGGTTGGGATGAGCGGAATAAAAGTTCCAAAATATTGCCAAAACTTGTAGGATCAGTAAAAATAAGAATATCATCGACCCTTCGTTTGCATAGAACCTATTTGGAGATGCAACCAGATAATTTCGTCCCTGTCACGGATAAAAACATCTGTTATTGTTAGGCGTAATGGGCTTCCTAGAGCCAGGCCATGGGTGTGTCTGTATGGGGTTCTTTCAAATCAAATGTAATGTTATAGGTCCTTAATAAGGGATCTAAAATGTCCACTGGAAGTCGACTAGAATGCAATACGGGGAGTTCTGCAAGAGTATTATTGGTTCAACCGGAACACCTTGTTTGTGGGTATTTGGTAATCCTCTCATGTAAGGTGTTTCGGCTGCTATTGGCTTGAGAACTCTCTACTGGACTTCGGACATGTAACCGTGCAACAATGGGATCTGTAACTTTCGGGCGCTTGAACATTCTGTGAGATGATTGACGTCTAGTGTTTCGTCTATCTTGAACTCACTTGTTCATCAATATCTTATTCATTTTGGTCATTATGTCTCGAAAAATGTCTTTGTCAGGTTAAAGGAATTTCACCTCGGTCAATAGCTTTAGTTTATTTTTTGTCTGAGAATGTTCTAGAGTCAGACAACACCACAATCGCACTGGCGCGACCAAGTATGACTGCGAGGCATCCACTAGTTTTGCTCGTAACCGTCCTTCGTTGTCAGGCAAATTTTGTTTGATCTTTCAGCTGAATGTGTTTCTTTGAGTTCTCACAAGAAGTTTCCGTCGATGCGGAATCCTCTTTTACAAATGAACCTCTTCGCGAAAAAAAAAATATTAATGCGAACTCTTCTCTTCATCAAAATGAAGTGTTTTTCAGACATTGTGCCAACTATTTGGGGATATAATTTTCACTTGCTGAAAATCATCAGGAAAGTAACAGCGTTTTCATGTTACTTCTTATTGTAGTTATGTTTTAAGTCCAAATACTTGTGAATTTATATTTGGAAAACGTTTTTCTTCGGAGAAAGGGTCATTATGATTGAGGCAAATTATCGGTCTGTTCATGCAGCTGAGCCTATTGTTAAAATCAGAGACAGACGTTTTATATAAAGAGAATTTTGTGATTTTTCATCCCTTTTTACCTGGAAAAGATATTGAGAAAACAAAGGCCTCTAATTAGGGACTAATTGATAGACAGTACGATCACCGATAATCTCATCTGGAGAAGACGAATGGGTACGAAATGCTTGAGAGTTAGTTAATACGCAGTGGGTGCGTAACTAAATGTTACGCGCGGTCCTTCTGCCCGGGAATTTAAATTTGTGGAAGTTTCATATGATCAATCAAATGTTTTGCTGCCGAGTTTATAGCGACATCGATTTTTTAGAGAAAACCGACTTTTCGGACACCATTTCCAAACTATATGCTTTAACGCTTGATATTGATTCTATAACATTTGTTTTTGATCCATGCTGAGCTGACTGCTCTTCGGGCTCGATCTTTCTCTCATAAAGGTTAGGTCAACCTTAGATTCGGGAAGCACCGCACTTTAGTTTCCCTCCTATCAGGGCTAATCCGTGGAGTGTATACTCCATCGCAGTCAAGGTTTGAATTCGGGTGTTCCAAATGGAAGGTGTGCCTGTTCCCACTGAGACACCAGCTCCCATCCAGGCTAATGATGATTACCGATGTAATCCTTTTCGGTACGATGAGAGATTTGCACCGCCGATGAGACTTACTAAGAGCGAAACTCGAGTCCAGTAATTCCCGAATGTAAGGTTGACCGGATGTTCTGAAGTTTGTGCTGGAAAGATGGAGTCCGAAGGGCAGCCAGCCAAGCATAGGTAACACCAACCCCACGCATTACTCACAAGTAATGGCGAGCTCGGTATGAAAGACACCTGTGTGGTTGCATTTGTTTTTCTGGAACTGAAATCTACACAGTTCCGCTCTTTCTGATTTACTCGAGAGTGATCACTTTTGATTTTCCCTGTCCTTCGGCACTTCTTTTTGTGTTTGCTTCCTCGGGTATTGACATATCGATGTTATTTCTGTACGAAGATGCATGCGCATCCGTTCTATGCCTCGAGTCTTCTGAGTTCCATCCACTCACGGGACTTGGTCAGTTCCGGCTTCAGAAGCCTAAGGAAAATAGGTCCGAAGGCCGAAAGCCAAGCGTTTTCTTTGATTTTATTGTGTCAAGGTTCACAAAAATTGGTTTTGGGATCGGGGATTTCGTTGAGTTTATTTAAAGTGGTAGTTTTTGCAGATTCCAACTCAATGGATCCTTATAGTTTGAACAAATTAAACGAATCCATGCTTACTGATGCCGATCAGGGACAGTTTAACTTTAACTTTGTGGCAGTTCTGTAAAAATTGTTCTACGGCCATTTCCAAAGCTGCTCCGAGAAACTGATTCTTTTTCACATTAGTGCACCGTTTCATGTTTCATCCTGGATTTACAAGCATCATGCATTCGCTTACAAACCCATGGTGTTTTATAATCTCTTTTATCGTTATCGCTATCACTAGCGTCTTAAGTTGGTCGTTCCGACTCTAATTCGAACTAGCTCACTTGATTAAGCGAGAACGATCAAAATGGCTAATCGGCACAACGATTTTCTCTATTTGTCATTATCAAACAACTTATATGGGTTCAGACAGAGCAGAGTTATCTGCACATCCCCCCGTCTCTCGGGCTCTTTGTTGCATCTTTGATCTTCGTTTCAGGTCCCGTCCCAGTTCATCTCTGAATGTGTCATGAAAACGAAACCGCTTTTTCTTTGTTCTAATTTTAAGGCGAATGGTTGCTTCTCCAGCTTGCTTCCTGGCTTGCAGACATTCGCGTCTTTGGTCCGTGCGTCGTTCACCTGAGTGCCAACGAGCTTGTTGGACGGTTCTCTTTCCCAGACGTGATCCATCCCCGCTATCATGTGACTCATGGGACCGAACAAAGCGGCTTCTGACTCCAGCTCGTAGCCACCCGTTACACTTTAGATCAAGGTTAGTTTCATGGCAAGATTTGTATCACTCACCCCCTTTGGTTTTGACATCAGTGCGCTAAGTACTTTACTTTCACCTTCACAGGGATACTGAACAAACTTACAGCTGACATCACTTTGAGTTGAAAACTCAAGTACTTTATGGGGGAACACAGATAATGCCTACGTAACCAACTTGGATGCTATTTTTGACGAAAAAAATAAAAGAGTAGGGAAAATAAGCAAACTACTTATCAACCTTTACCTAAACTTAGGTGCAGAACGTTTCTTTTCAAAAACGCATTTCCTGACTAAGTGGAGATAATATTGGATTGCATATCACCCATTTAATGCTAAACTGAAATCGGTTATTTTTGTAGTGGAATGTTTTTCTTCGTGATTAGTTGCAAGAAAGACCCCAGTTCGATGTCTTTAGGAAGCCCACTTAGGCACAGTCACAGCAATTCCTATGAGGTTTCATTGTCATGATTTTGGAACCGTGCGCTAAAAATAATTCAGTCGTGTTCTAATGTCTTTCGAGTTTTTAGTAGATTTGTTTATTCAATCAAAGCACATGGGTAAGTTGACATCGCTCGTGTCCAACGGCGACAAATAATCGGCTTGCATGGGACATAATATGATCCCATGCTCTACTCGTCACCGCTTTTCCGCAGAGTGTTGACGGGAAAAAGAGTCATTCCTTGAGTTAAATTCACAAACCCGTCCCAACCATGAATGTTAACATGCGCTGCACCATGGTGCACCCTCGTTCCCATCTGGTCGTTATCGGCCAGCTGCTTTGCGAGCTCCTGTAAAGGCAAATGTACTAATGCTGCCAAACCTGTGCTCTGCCGTTTATCTTTCAAAGCTGTACCGCGGTTGTGCATTCTGATCGTCAGATAGCGCGACACGCTTGGCGTCAGTAGTAAAGCTAGCTTTGCAATGCACAGACGAGATCATTGATAGCTCTGACAACTCAGAACTAGTGATCAGCGTGCTGCATTCTACCACGGGGTTATTCTCACTGGTTGACTTTGGGCTACTCATGACAGTAGTGAATTCGACATGAGATTAACTGTTGCGTGAGTATTTTTAGACATTTTCTTGAAATAGACAATGCTATTTCCGGTGTTTGCCAAGTAGCAATGCTTGGACCCACGAAAAATCGATTGAGTAGATAGACAAGCTTCTGCTGCTTTTCCATCGATGAGCTGACAACGTTGTAGATTTCATCAGGTCGCAGTTATGGCTGACTGGGCTTGGGACGAATGGCGATAGGAATTTCTCGTTTTGCAAGTTGAATCTGTCTCCCAGCTAGTGAAATTTAATGTTCTAGCAAAAGGACATCTCAAGTACACATTACGGTATACGCTGCATCATACGACACTGAACCCGTTGGCTTATTCATGTTTTTCTCTTACCAGCCCTGGATTTTCCAATTTTCTTCTGCGTTGAAATATATTTTGTCGTGAAAGTTACCTTGGGCCAAGCCTTATTTTTGATGTTTTGGCCGACACGAAGCATAGGAACAACATCAATTTTATATGGTTTTATATTTATTTATGAGTCCTTATGGACCTCGATGATCATCCTTTTGATGAACTGGCAGCATTTATACATGACCTGATTTCTATCCAAATGTCTTCAAATATCATACGAAAGACTATGAAATTCGGAGCCAACTCAACGACTAAAGCTGAGCTCATTTGGGTTTGTTGAATTTCGTGAAAGGTAATAGCATTTCGTCGTGGAAGTTTTGGTAATTATAAAAGATAAAAGAAGGTATGTTTTCCTTGCATTTCGAAACAAGTTCAGTGTTATGACATCAAAAGTCATTTATCTGGAAGCAGAATCAGTAAGGTGTGAGGTGGGCAGCGGAAATTTGCCCCAGAGTGATAGCAAAACGATGTTGTCTATAGACTTACTTTGTGAAAGCAAATATCAAGTGAAGAATATACTTTCCATTAAAGTCGATCAGTCTGAGCAACAGGTCACCTCTAAGTCCCAAATCTTAAAACTTAGGCTGACACTTCTCTAGCACCGCATTTTGGCACATGCTCTCCGGACGTTTAGAATTGTGGATCATGGGAAAGCATTTAGCTTCAGTCTCTGCAATCATTTGCATTACACCGAAGCACTCTGCCAACTGACAGAACCATCTTTTCAAAGGAATGAAGGAGAGCGAGAAACAGTGAAAACTCAAAGCTGGCTTAATGGTTTCATTACTTATGTGGAACAGGAGAGATTCCGAAAGCAAGTGCACCATAGATTGCAGCATTGAACAATATCACATAGTGTCCTACCATCGGCTGAGAGGATTTCGTGAACTCCAACCGTGTAGCCTAAATGGACTTGTAGCAGCCAACCGATTAATGAAGTTTCGATATATCTTTCCATGTCACTGTCTGACTCCCTTGACCAGTCTTTCAGCTACTAATTCCGTCGATCATCTAGTGCCTGACTGAAATGCGACATTATTTAGTGTACGCAATAAGGTCTATATAATACTTGCGAAATGTGTGCTCGTGAGAACCAAGTTGGTTGTGCCTTTCTTGGCCAGAAGGGATCTTTCGATTCAGTCAACTGTGTGGTTCTCTGGGTCCTCGTTTTACTGACAGCCAAACTCAATTCACTTTCCCAATCACTTTATGCCTACAGTCAAAGCTGGATTCGTGCTTATGGCGATCTTTCACCTGGTTTAGTCAAAAGAAATGCTGTCCTCTCTTTGCAATTTTGTATTTGAGGTGATTACAGAAATCATCCTATCCTCAAATGAGAACAGTAAAATTCATACCTGTTCAGATAGGAGTCTTTGGAACTTAGGATATACAGACGATGTTATGGTTTTGATGGACCATTTCAAGACCATTGTAAGTTTGTTTTGGATAGGTTCGCCACCTTTGAAGTGCAAATTAATGTTGCCATCGGACAGGCTAAATCGTACGGTCGTTCGATTGCTGCGGTTCCTGACGCTTGTTAATACAACACTGGAATTCAATTTACCTAATCTGATAATCCAGAGAGGATGCACTTGCTTTTGAAAATGCGCGAATATACGAGGTAAACAGCACGCATTTATCGCATCCGTGCCATTGTTCAAGTGCTATCGATAAAGATGGGAGTAGTCTTCTAGTCTCCTGTAAATAATGTTAGATCTTACCATCGAATTGTTGAAGGGCAACACTTTTCCCTTCTATTCTGCTGTGAACGGTTTTTTGTAGTCGTTGTCCCAAAAAGACAACGGATAGGCGTGCAGGCAGTCAAAAAATCTCACTGGCTAGAGTGAATGCACCGCTGAGGCGTGGGAATACAAGCACGTATCTAGCTGGTCAGAAGTTTTCATTCTGGTCGCTGTTCTTAATGAGTTCGATCGAGAATACGGTGCCATATGCCGTTCTGTGGCTGTTCGGACATCGTCACTCATGGTGTGACATGCACGGGTCATATTAACAGAATGAGTTGTTATTGCAATGAGAAATACCGAAATACCGGAACATCCATAATATCGGCTGACTCAGCTCTTACTCCTTTCTTACTTCTACCATTTCGTTGACAGTATGAACTAGGGTACACTGTCTATTCAGGAACTTGTTTTGTTTCGATTGCCGTTGTATAATGAGTTACTTTTCAGCACCGAAGTAAAAAGACACCTGCAGCTGAAACTAGTAGTGAGTTTTTGACTAGACATCAGGAAAACTTCCACATAACTGTTAAGGAAATGGTGGTTAAGTAAAAAGAAACCCATCCTACTGGGAATCAAAAGTTTGGCGATAATTTCATCTGTGTCGATTAGAATTGAAGAATTAAAACACACCCATGTTTCTAAGATCTGGACCGAGTGGAATAGCATGCAGGGGCTCCATTGTGCTAGTAAAATACAGTTACGCAACCACCTCAGTTACTGGTCAGAGTTATCAGTTTGTTATTCAGCATGTTTGTGCTCCGACTAGCTAGCAGTGAGTGTGGCTAAATGACCATGATACAAAGTACAAGATCCTATGAAAAAGACCACAGCCATGAATCAGGTTCTTTTCGATGAACGGAGGAAACCTTTAGTTGAATCCAAATAAATCGGAACTCAGACTCAAGGAGGTAATTAGTACAGCGTAGCAATTGTAGAAGGATCCTACTCAGAGAAGGTGATATAATAATAATGCAGATGTTCTCTGTGCGACCAGTTAATGAGAGTCACAGAATTCGAAAGACGACAAATGTTTGCTGAACTTTAACAGATGCAATGTGCAATCCTAAAAAATAAACGTAGACCAACAATTCACGCGTGAACATCCAAGTCACCTTTTGACAATTTTACTTGGGTGACAGGATCCGGTTTTTGTTAAGAGTAGCCAAAAATACTGATGCATCTACGAGGTATCCAAGAGCATTTTGAAACCTCTTCCCACGGTGATTGCTACAGTCATGGTATTTTAATAGCCAATAAATATGAAATCAAGTAGTAATGTTGCAGCTATTGTTCTAAAGCGAACGTGAATGAAAAAAAGCTCGTTAGAAAATTTGTTGACTCGGTTAGAATAGAGAGACAAAAGTTTCGTTGCTCAATTAGGTCAAAATAACTAGAGTCCGTGGTTGTTCGGTGATCCATTGTAGCCATAGTGACTGAACTCAAATGTGTCTTGCTGGATGTCTCAAGGCTTAGTTTTTTAAACGTATTATGTAATTGGTGACTTGTTGCACCCTGGCTTTTCCCGTGTCGTTATTGGCACGAAAATGATCTCCATTGCCTTCTGTAACCTCACCGAGATATCTTCAGTCACTAAACCCTCTAGTTGGCTTTCTGCTTCCCAGCCACATCTGACAAGCTAATTACAGATTTGGTGCAATGAGGCAGCAGAAATTTAACCGGCAGTGCAGCTTTTTCGGTTATTCTGTTCAGTGGCGTTTTAAATCCGTCTAACTTCAGCATTTAAGAGTATACTCGTCAACTGACTGACGTCATCACACTGGTAGAAAAGCGCTAGACAAATATATGTTTTGGCCAGCTCAGTAACTTTTTCTCTTCCCGCCACGAAACTAACTCCTCAATACATCATCGATGCAAATTTCGCAGCCCATATGAAATGAAATTTAGACGGGGCCGACCTGATATTGTATGGGAATGAACTTGGTGAATTCGGATTCTGTCTTGCTCTTGGCTCTTCTGTACTAATTCGAATTGGGAAAATGATTTCAAAATTCAAGTTTTATTTGCGTACTACGGAGCTGTACTGTCCAATGGTCTGGTTTTGGCTTGCAGCATGTCTTACTGACCGAATGCTGATGAACTTACTTATGGGGAGATAGGCGATAGCCCGTTTCCGGCTTGCGTGACCCTTAAGGTTCATCATGTACGAATAAAATTCGCGCGTTTTCCGGAATGCCGTTCTTTTGAACTTCAAAACGTCCAGGAGATGGAGATCAAACGCACAGATAACAGACTTGCTTGCACCAATTCTACGTCAGTTTTGTGCAGACAGTTTTTATTTCTACAGCTGTGGATAACGACTGCAGCAGTTAAATCATTTTCATGGAAGCTATTTACTTTCAGTAATCTGATTCCCGACCGCAACATTGGATTAGTTGAGCGATTTCGCAGGCCATGTGAAGTGGACTTTTAAGACCGGTTTTTAAAATAAAGCCCGATCTTTCAAATTCTGATGGATTTAGGTATCTCGAGTTACAAAACATTGGCTGATTGATCTCAAGTATCTCGCACAGATATTCTACAGTTTCGATGTGACTGCGGTCAGAATGAATAGCCTCGGATTAATCATTTAATATATTTTCCAAAGCAAAGAATTGGTGAAAAGAAGACAAAATCTCACAGCAACCATCAATGGATATTCTATCAAGACGTCAGACACGAGTGTTCATTAGCAATCTGAGGAGGGATACAGTAAACAGTATGAAGAGATTTTTATATAAATTAATTTGAATAATGATATCACGAAATAAGATATTTCTTAAAGTCTCCCATTTATAAGTTTGAAACCTATCAGCGTGTATCTTGCAAACAGCTGCTTATCACAATGCTTCTGAATGCCGAGCATGAATGTTCTGGGGTTTGATTATCCCTCAAGGCTCTGAATTATTGGTTTGGCTTGTTCTTCGCCAGCTGATGAATCAAGATCGTAAGAATCTTTCTAAGTTCTTAAAGTCACACTGAATTTCCGATCGGTTTTCGCCTAAACTCAACTGGTTTTTGAAAGCAAACCGATATGTTCAGCAATGTAACAACCATGTTATGAAGGTGACGAAGGCTTCAAATGTGACCAGTTTGTTTTACTGAGTTTTGTACGCGCGAATTATGTTCAAACGGCACCAAAAAGATACTGCCTGCTTTCATCTGCACATTATGGTACAGTAGTGCATCTATGGATCTCCAATAACTTGGTGAAGCCTGATGGCCTAGTCATTAACAGTGGGGAAACTAGTGATGAAGGCTTAGACGTTTTTTACTTGAATTTTCACTACGGGCTATTGTACCAACGTTCAGTTCAGTATTAAGAACTCGTAGTAGCGTCCTACACCTGTCCCACCAGGATATTTACGAATCCTCAGCAGTCCGCAGCCACCGCGGCAGGACATTTTGGACAACTTGAGACAAACGACAGTGAGTCGAATGTCTTAGCCGCAAGTTCATTTGGGGACGTTGTTGGATCGCTCCATCTGACAGAAACGCTTGTGTCTTTTTATGCTGGCTATCGATGCTTTTATCTACAGATTTCAAACTCAATCGCATGAGTAGGCACTGATTCGTACAACAGAATATCACACCTTGATAATATGTTTAGAGGCAAAGATTTATCGTAGTCTGCAACTAGGTACATGGTCCCCGATTATGTCCTAATCTCTAGAACAAAATATCAGACTGGAAGTGGCTAGTCCTGCCCAGCTTCGACAGTAATTCGCTTGTCTATGCTTCCATTCATTTTTCAGGACACTCGTTTATTTTACTCACATTCCGGTCAAACAGTGATAGTTCGCTAACATTATTCTTCACTCGTCCGCTACTTTTGCTGAGGCGATATAGCACTGATAAAATCATCTGGCTTGCAGACAGACCTGTTAGTTCACTTCGACGAATGATAAATAACAAATACTCTCAGTAGAAAAACTGGGGCTTCACGTGAAGATTTTTTCTGCACTTCACAGTAGGTGTGACTTCTCCAAGATACACGTTCTTATTTTAGAAAAATTAAGTGGCTATTCACCGTGAACGGACACCAGTTGTAACTTTATTCCCATTGACACCGGTATTCAAGATTTATGATTTGTCTCTCAGCAATGAAACAGATGGAGTCACATAATTGTGTCCAGTTATAGTACTTTCTATGTTCACGTTTCGTAGAATTCATGCACACTGTGAAACTTGGGGTAAATCATTTCTGAAGCAAATGGATTTGTCTATTTTTTCGTTTGCCTAACGGTCTATTCAACTCCTTTCCTAACCAGTCAGCTGTCTCCCTTCTTGAGGGCATTTATAAGTCGATAATGTTTGCGAGACTTCTGGAGTTCGACCCCGAACATGTCTTCCTTCGGATTCTGAATTCGCGGTTGACGAAGTCCTCCAATCGATAGAGTGAAAACCGAAGTCAACAACCAGATGCAAAGAATGTACTGTGTATATCATGGTGCCGAAATAGCACACAGACAATCCACTACAGACAGATGCCGAGTTGTTCAAGCGATTCGAAAGCTAGGGCACTCGAAAAAGTGATGCAAAAGCGGAAGCGCACAGATCTCGTGCGCAATAAAATAAATTTAACCAAGCAAACGTCACGAAAATGACAACAAGAGTCAAAGCAGATCCCGAAGTAAATGATGTTCAAGACTAATCGATTTTCTCCGAAAGATCAATGCCACCACAAATACATCAACGAGAAATCTTGGTAATTTAGTCTGTTGTGCGTGATGTTTGTTTGGGAATTTGGATTGAATAATAAATTTGTGTATAGTTGTGGTGAAGAGTGATTTAATGAGATGAAAAACGTGGTTATCTCCATGAGATAAGAAATTCTTCCGTGATGGAACTTACCTTTTAGAACATTTCAAAACCAAGCGGCATTTTCAAGATGACTGTCTAAATAGCGGGGTTAGCAGGGTATACAAAAATGGTTAGTAGGAAAACGCATTGTATCAAAACCTGTGATTGCAACTAGCCGATGTGAAAAGCATTCAGCGGATATGTTGTGTGGAATTTTCTGAGGGAACAAGAAGCCCTGTGAAATTAACTCGGGGAGTTACTAAAAGGGTGCAAAAATCACGAGGGAATTGCCCCCTCCCCTAAACGAGACTGTTTTTCGAGGCAAAAATCTTCATTTCGCAAGCAGGGCGCAGATCCTTTTAAAATGACTAAAGATAAACAAAGTCGTTTTTGATAGACCTTGATCTTGACGTCAAACACGGTGCAGGACAACGTGCGAATAAGTCATAAAAAGCCGGGGTAAAACAAATATTTCGTGAAAATCTCTGTTTGTTTTTCATAAAATATAGACAGAATTTTACATTTTTACATTGAGACAAGTGAGTCGGATTGCGGAATTACTCGTTGAACGCTAAGAATTCAAGTGTATTTATCGTTTATTACAATGGACAATTTTCCGCAATGAATTCTTCACTTTCATCGACATCGCCATTAATCATCATTGAACGGGGTAAGACAGACAGTGTCCTAATCTGTGGATTTTATTCATTCAAGTAAAACCGTGCATGCAAAATTACTTCTGAGATGCACGAGAGAAGAAGGAGGACTGAGAATTAAGTGAGATGGAGTATCCTGGAGACCGGATGTAATGGATAGGCACCTGACAGTCTAGTATACGCGTTTAGGGGCAAATAAAATTCAGTCTACGGAGAAAAGGAGCAAAGTTCATCTGAGGTGCCCATAAGGTTACCGAGATGCAAGCCACTGATATCCATCCATCTGAATAATCTCTCTCTACCCATTCATAGAGAGAAAGGTCTGACTGCGCTTACTAAACAGTGAGGCTTAGCCGTGAATAGAAGTGCACTCGCCTGTGTTACGCCCACCGTAGTGATCAATGCGTGAGCAAGAGTTTCTCAACGTCGGACCTATAACGTTAATTCACACACCTTGTAGCACGTTACGCGCAAGACACTGAGCAATCCTCCGGGTATCAGCCACGCGAGTTAATCACTTTTAAATAGCAAAGCTGCATCCTTGGAGAATACTAGCAGAATACTAGGACTAGTGTGCCTATTTTGGTAGAATTTTCCCAGATAATGTTCTTTGGACATGCGCGCATTGTCCTGTTTGTCTTAGTGTATGGAATAGAAAATGAGTAGCCTGGATTAGGATTATCTGACAATCTGCTTGTCTCCCATTTGCGATAGCGTACCCAATTTAATTACTGCATGCGAAATGCATTGTTTGTTCCTAATTACTTGAGTTCGCCTGACAACATACCGATGGATACAACTTTTTCGTCAACAAGGATGCGTACAGAAGCTGTCAAAAAGGTTATTGTGTGCGGTTGGATATAAAGCGCGCTATGATCTCTTATGCGGAATTATGTAGAGCGTTTGATGTAGATCGGTCACCCATTAGCCACGATGGCTGTAGAACACCGCTATCCGTCAAGCTCCCATGCTTCCGACCTACCGTGGTAATTTGCTGTTCACCAGTACCTGCACGTCTTTTTTCTTATCCTTTGCTTTCCTCATCACTGAAGAGACGACATTCATTGTTGCCAGGTTGAGGCTCTGTTTAAAGGAGTACCGCAAAATGATGAAGTTGGCCGAGGTGAGAAGTTTCGAAGTCATGACCTTCAGTTTGAAAAGCCACGCGAAAACTGCCCAAACAGACAAGAAACAACGATGTCATTAAATAATTAACTGATATGAGTAAAAACATCCAGGGTCTGTAAAGCCAGTTAAGAGCTTACCGGCGGATTACAATGCGCGGGATATGCGCACGTCATCTGTATACAGTAAACGACGAAATGTGGAATTGACTTAATATTTCAGTACTACTGAATGGTGTAATTTAGGTTTAACGCGCTCTGCATCGACGACTAAGTGCTAAAGCTTATGATGAAGTGATTTTACTAATTGTTTGTGCTTCGATCTTTAAGACTGCTATCACATTAGCCATTGGGGCAGTATTCCATATGGGGCGAAGATTCCTCAGGCGACTAAAGATGATTTTGCTTGCTTAAGGCGATCAAACTTTGGCGTTGCCATAATTGATGCGTTTCAGCCTTTGACTTTGTACTCACACACGATCGAAGAATCGATCACATAAAAGATGGAATGATTTCCCGACGATTTTGATATTGCCTCTAAGAACTGCCTTGGTTTATCCTAAAAGCTGTGGTATCTTATTTTGTCGGGAAATACCGGTAAACAAGTCTGATAGTTGTTGGATAACTTCACACCAGAGCTGGTACTTTGTGCGGATGTACACTTTTCTGGACGGAACATAACTTCTGTGTTAGTCTTATGGATAGTCTTCATCTAGATGAAGGTTACCGGTTATTGATTTTTAAAATTTCTCATTTTTCAACTAACATCGTGTGTAAAATGAGACCGCTTGGTCTTAGCAATCAGTGATTTGGACAGGTGACAATCAACCAAAGTGATGGTCCGTCAGTAGCCGATGTATGATATATGACTTGATTCTTTAGAAGTAGACAGTCGCGGACGGTGTTCACAATTGATTTCTTGGTGTTTTTCGACGAAAACAAATCAAAGACAAATAGAATGTTCATAAGAGAAGTGTTCTCAAAACCCATATAACAGATAGGTTAATTTTAAGAGTCTGAATAAAGCTCATTTCATTAGTCCCACTTTTGCTGATGTCTGCCACAGTAAATCAACCAATAATTTGTTTTCCACTGTGTCCCTGCTCATCTAAAGACTGGTTTTGTTTGGTGCAGCATTGTATCGTTAATGAATCCCGCCGCATAATCAATTGAATTAGGATTGAAACGACCAATGACTTACGCTCTTTTACGTATTGGACTGGTATTCAGAATAAAAAATAAGCAAATGGGTAGATAAAAACGTATGGTTAGTTTTGCGTTCACTTCGACTGGATATTCCGATTAGCAGCGCAATTCACAGCATTGAACTAGCCCAAATCATTAGATCCTCATTTAAAAATTTTTTCTTTAGAACGACAACAAATACCAAGAAGGTTTTCCGAAACATTTCCAAGGTCCCTGATATTTTGATTGTTTCCCGTTGGAAATCGAAGCACGTAGATGCAATAAACCATTCCATCTACAATTAGTGACGTTTCCCCAATCAAACCATAAAGTCCATGAGGAAAGGGTCACACAAGGGCAATTTCAAAACTGGCTTCTCGTCCCCCATGCACATGTGTGTAATAGAAGCAAATGACTTCAAAACTTTTGCGGCAAAACGCGTAACAAGTGGGAACACATCAGTTTTTGGTGGTAGGCTAACAAAAAGAAGTGTTAGACACCTGAATACATTTCCGGCATGACGATCCCTGGTAATTTTAGTGGATTTCGTTCACCTCCTTAATTAGACTGCGCATTCTCCGCGATGATTATCAATAAAGTGTGACGTTCGCACTCACTGCCAAAAGCAGCCACTATCAAATTATTGCTAAGTTATTCTTCAGCATTAGGCTACATAAAATGAACATAAAATGCCTACCCCCCAGTTGTGAAGTGCTTGCTTCATCTGTCAGTTGCGTCCGATTTCGTCCACAAGGTGGTTAGGAAAGTTGTCGCGGAATAAATGTCAACGGTTGATGCCTCCATAAGCTGTTTTTCGTTCGTCGAAAGCCTCAACACTGCTAAACTTGCTGCCTACCAGTCAGCTGACGAAT
>LUCM01009904.1:12764-81667 GCA_008360955.1 Fasciolopsis buskii | reverse complement strand
TATCCGTGGTATCAAAAAATTAAACACACCGAGTTTTTCAAAATGTTTTGTTTCCTTTCTTCATAATTCATACTGCTATGTATATGTATAGTATAACACTGTGGTGACGCTTCTGTTACGGAACCACGGCAAGTGACTGACGGCGATAACATTTGATTCCGGGATCTTCAAATTCGAATGCCTTTGATCAACATATTCTCTTTCGGCTCACGGCCTATTTCATTCAGGATTAGTGTTTTTTCAACTACGCTCTTCTAGCGTGTTCATGCCTCGTGCAATAGACAAACAACCCACAGATTTCCTAACGGTATGGGATGGAATAATCCGTGATCAGCGAATGTACCCCCATCCGGAGAATTTCATAATTACGACAGTCAGGTGGTTTTAACTTCTTGCGTGAAGAACAAATGGCTTTTAATAAAATGGATTTCCGGTTCGTTGTCACACAGTTTCTGCTATGTAGTTAGAACGAGATAGGAAGCACCATAGGATCGGGTATGTTTTACACCTACTCATTGTCCAAATTATTTTGTCAGGGAAATCAGACCAAAAAGACCTGCATGGATCCGAAGTGAGGTCACCCGAGTTCTCACTAGATTATTCGGACTGATTCCAAAAGTTCGTCCGATCTTTAAGCTTTTTGGTAGAGAGCTTTTGCATGCAATGTTGCCAAACTTCGCTCCCACCTCTTTCTCAAACTACCGACCGACGGACGAGCCAACCGACTGACGAAGCTGTGGACTTATGCCCTTTGAATATACTGTGATAAAAATAAGTAAGTTTAATGGACTGAAAAGCAAATTTTGAAACCGTTGACTTTTTTTCAAAATCCTGGATCGGTTGCCACAACTTTGCATTCACTATCTTAAGAACTTGGATAAGTGTGGTTCATTATAATAAATGAATTTATTTGTTTATTTGGAACTTCATCTAATAGCCACAGAATTGGATCATTGAGAAAACACAGGTTGGCAACTTGTGTTTTCTCAATGTGCTCAGTGGTAATTTTCAAAGAACCGGATCACTTGAGCTTGAGCTAGGGGACTCATCAGAAATTCAGATCACCTTAGGAAGAAATTCCGATGCGCACTATGTTGATCAGTGTGCCTAGAGCAACCAACAAAATTCAGTTCAGCAGAGTTTTCCCAGTAAGAAAATCGATCTGTCGAACATTGGATAGAGTACGCATTAAGGAAATAAGCAAACGGTTTTGAAGAGGGATTGAATTAGTCGTACAGATTTGTTACTCTTTAGGGACAATCAGACGAGAGGCAACACTGGCTGGGCAGTCTAGCCTAGGAGGTGCACAAAATGCCAGCCACCGATATTCTGCAGTTGACTGGAAAATAACAAGGGAAATTAAAAGGGGAGGAAACCAACTGGTGCTGGTGGCATATTTACTTCACCATGTGGCTCATGCACTGTGCAACCAAATGTTTACCAATTCTACCTCAAGTTGGTGATGCGATTTCGATCATGTTTCGCTTACCCGATCGCCTCGTTTCACGACAGGTTTGATGCGTTGCGTACTGACATTGCTCAGCCGTGTCTTCGTACGCAACAGTGTAGCAGAACGCACATTACGTATAAGATAGAAATACACTCACTGAATAGGGATGTGCCCACCGGGATGCAAACTGCGAAGAGTGATGAATGTCGCAATTGGAATTTTTAGGGAACCGAAAATGGTTTTATGTTAGTCGTAGATAGGATATTAATAATAATGTTTATAAAAATAATGATACTAATAATAAACGGTGCAATCATTCCTGCTAATGAATAAACTCAGGAAAAGGATTTAGTCATTCAGTGCATTTTGAAACGGATGACCTATATATTGTTTGTGGGATGCTACTAAGCCAACAGAAAAGATCGCCAGGAATTTACGTGACCAATATAAGTTAGTGGTGGTGCTATTTTGAATTCATTACATGTATTGTCGAGTGAGACTGAATTATGCTCCTAAAACTTTGGTACAGGTGAACGCTATGGAAAATTTTCAGCTAATCATTTCCTGTTTTTGATATTCGAAAGAGTGCAAAATTTCACACATTATTCGGCTTGAAATTGAGTTTTTTTATGGGAGAAACAAAATGGAACAAGAGATCCTAAAACTAGTGATCCTGGCATTCCATCAAAATGTTAACCACCACCCTCAGACTGCGAAAGTGAACGTAAAAAGAAATTTGAAGGTTTTTCCGAAACGGCGTAGTTGCATGCTATAAGAATCTTAACAATAGTGCTTTTTGGACCGTACTAGACTGGGTTCAGCATTTCTTCTCTATTTGGCAAGATCATAAGTCACGTGACTGGAGATGGAACAACAATATATTGATCTGTTGTCGTTTACAAACTGAACGAGTGAAGTCAGCCAATTGTTTAGGGTTATTCTGGTCGAGGAAAATTTACCTTGGACTTTCGGATCTCCTTGGTTCACGGTTACGGCGGCTAACAACAGCAAGGACAAGTGATCGTAAATTGTATGGAATGATCAATCTCTGACAAACAAATCTCAGTATGGAAAATGTTTTCAATTATTGGTGCATTGAATGATAAAAATGTGATAAGATGGTTAGTTTTCTAACGAAAGTTGTGTCTGAACATTCGAACTTATCGACTGGTCGGGCTCAACAAGTCACTTCCAAATTTAGTATTATAGTTCTCACAGAGAAACCATGCACATAGAAGTCAATTACCGTAGACAGCGACCTGAGTCCTTGCGGATGCTAGTGAGAGAAGTTTACTCCGTCATGCAGTATTAAAGTTGGATTGACCGTTGAGGGTCAGCTCGGATGATCTAACTACGATAATGTTCATCTCACAATCGTTTTTTCCAGTTTCTGTTTCATTTCGGCCACACCGAGTGCTGCTGACAATTCTGAAGGAGCTTGATGAAATCACCGTGCTGCGTTTGTATGGTTTTTTCTGATGAGCTGGACCTAACTAGTGCAGGACCGTTTTACTGCCAAATGCGAAGTAGTAAATCAACTGATAACCAAAAAGCACATTCCACTTTGCTGCTCTGTCAACAGGCCAGTGCATATTTGGGAACGGCAAATGCATGTTAATCGTTGGAACCAGGAAATTTAATTCTATCGAGTATTGTCTCCTACTTCAGATACTTTCATATTACATCCCTTTATATAGAACATTGATTCCTTTCTTTATAAGAACCTCAAATATTAGCAAAAGAAAGTTAAGGAAACAAATCCACATAAAGTTTAATACCAAAGGAATTATTTTCTGTAAAATAAGAAAATTAAACCCCCCAATCTCTTCTGCGGATACTCGTGTCAGCTAGTTCCATACATTATTACGTGCACAATTCAAGTCTAGGTTTTGACTTGTCTGCTATACCAGAGTAGTCATTTTTGAATAATTCACCTGTGAAACATACTGAATGAAGATCTTACAGGAAATAGAGTTACTCACCACACTCTTCATCTGTTGACGCAAATGAAAATCGTTAAGGAATCATTTATGAAAACCGCTCTTAAATTTAAACAATTTGTTCCAGATGGAATACACTGGAAAGCGAAGCTACTGCTTTATTCCAAATTATCTAAACTGAAGTATTATTTGAAGAAATGGATATTTATTCTCGGAATATTAATAAAACCGCCACTCGAGTTTTGCAACATTGGATGACCTGACCATAGCAAAGTGGTCCCGCAATGTCCATTTGTGCATCGGTCAGTACATTCAATTCGTGACACTGACCAACACTGGTCATTTCTCGTGCGGTGGCCAAAGGCATCTTTTTAAAAATTCTTATGCAACCCTTCCTCAACGAAACATTTCGATAGCTACTACAAAATGATTAGCGTAACAAAGTGATTTCATTCTGTCTTGATCACTAACGGAATCGGCTAAGACAAACCAAGTTTATAGATAATTCAAAATAACTTGAATTTCATCCAGTGGACAGGGTTAGTGCGGAACAATTGTTCAACAGTTATTAGAATTCTAGCGTTTGAAACACCGATTAGTCCTTTATATGGAGGAAAAATTTTCGGCACTTTTCTCTTCTGCGAGAAGAGGGTGAGATTTCCGAAGGAAACCATAATTTTGACCATTCCGACGGAATAATATCTGCCTCATGTAAGTGCTTCGATCCGCATCCTGCATAAAATCTCACACGTCTTCCTACTTAATCTTACTGAAATACACAAGCATGCTTGAAATCGACTTGATCCGTGGACTCTCGGAACTCCTGAATCGCAAACACCAGGGCCCGATACGGGATCATAATGTAAAATCTTAGTAACAAGCACCACGTATCACACAATATTGTTGTTAAAATTAGGAAAACATGATCAAAATAAACTATTCGGTTCTGCAAAAGGCCTCAAAGTTTTAACTCCACTTTCAATCTTTTTCGCTGCAGAGATGATCATTTTCTGGTCCAATATTTTAACCGCAAAACAAAATTTTTAATGCGTTTTTTTGACAACCTGGAGTATATTCGCAGAAAATTCCAGTGTTTATTAAATTAGAAGCCAGGTAATACAAAACAGCGGGCAAATAAAATCGGTGAATAGTTAGAGGCTAAATATTTTCGGCCGAAGTAAAATTATTACATAAAGAAAATGTGATTTGTCACTGCCCCAGAAGTTACTCACAGTTTCCGTTTCCGAATTCAGCTAGAATATAATTGCGAGTGAGGCTTTGTAATAAGGCAACACTGGAGAAACTTTATCGTTGGCCGAAGCTAAGCGGATTGGACTAAGCTTTTTGAACATTTGCACACAAAACCGACAGGTAAACATTTTATTTGTGCTGTGGAGATAGAATTAAATGGCAGCTGTGCAGATCTTCTGCCTTTTCCATTCATTGTACTCGGCTATGAGATATTATAAAAAGCCCGGCTATTTTAAGTAAGTAGTTGAAAAGTTTGTGAAATTGGTTGTCAGTGTTTCAAGATCTTTGCACGGTTTCCGAGTTATTCGGTTAAATCAGGGTTAATCAACGCATTTTTCCTGCACTGACTCATGTCCGACCCAATGTGACCAAATGTAGCAATGACCTGATTACTGGCATTCCGCCTCTCACACAAAAAACCGAACTTGGTGCCGGAGAGGCCGACTGACCGGAGACGGAGCCTTACTAAAGTAGGACCAATATCTCAGACGTTGATCTCTCAGAGATTGCAAGTTCTCAGATTAATATTCTGAAGCTCGCATCGAGGAATGTAGTGTAGTTATTTCATGTTTGCACATGTGCGAATACAATCGCACAACATTATTGGGTTTTGACGAAACTAGAAGCTACGCAATTTGGTGAAAATGAGTTCAGTGTAGATCTCTCAAAAAAACTTCAGTTTTGACTACGTATTCCAATATGTACATTACCAATCTTGTGGGAGAAAAGTAAACAGTAAAAGTAAAGTAACTCGGTCATTACCATGCAAAATATTCAGTGAGTAAAGACTGCGTTTTTCAATATCGAAAAATGTCCTGGCAGGCATATTTTTTACCAGAAGGCTTCTTGAACTTTCGAGAACTCGTAAGCACCACACGCAAATTTCGAGTAGCTTATTTTTGCCTGCTGAGTGAAGGCTGGTTCTCGTGGGCTAAACGTCAGAATCAAGCTTAACTCTTAAATGATGCATCTTGCGAGACTAAAAGCTATTTGATATACGGGTCAGTGAAAATTCATCTACTCAAATTTGTCGACGAAAAAACAGATTGGATTTAGATGTGAAATTTTACTTTTTCTGAACAAGTCCTTGCGAATATGGTCTATAGTCAAACGCATGTAAAACAAAAAACGTTTGTCAAGTACATAGAAGAAACTGTAATCACATGATAACTGAGAAAGGAAAACTGTGAAATCTATGTCTTCGCAATCTAGATTATGGACCACTTAAAAATTAGAAAACTGCTAGCAATTTCCTCCCTACAAGGACCATCCGATGACAACTACCCCACTAACTTCATGTATGCTCACATAAACACCTTGTCCTACGCTATTACGTACAGAGTCAACCCTTTTATTCTACACTCAACTAATATCAATAGTGTACTTCCGGTCATTCAATCATGGGGATTAGTTGCGTACCACCTTTTATTGCATGGCAGCGTTCCTTTAACTTTTGGTTTGACCAAGAGGCCTCTATCCTTTGTTCATAAAGATTGCTTAGAACGCCTTGTTAGTTCACGCAAAAAAGGTTCCCTTAACTGGGTGATAGATTTAACTGGAAGATGCTAAGTCTTTTCGAGATTCGCTTCTTGTATTTGTACTGTAGCTTTAAGGTGTCTCTTGCTAAACGGATGCATTTACGTATTGTCCTCGCTGTCAGTAATTTGATTTCCTCATTAGTCAAAATCCGACCAGACACTTCTTACTGCTGCCTTGGTGTAGTGTCGCCATTACATCGGAGCCATTAACTGTGTCATATATCATTACAACAATCAGAGTTTCGGTTTTATTGTCAAAATCACTGTCAGTCACATGAGGCAATCAATAAGCACTGCGGTGTTGACTGATTCCAGTTTAGACATATGACTACATGAACAACCAATATGTCCGTTCTTAAACTGCTCATATGCAAGAATGTTGTAGTTGTTAAAATGGCAGGACGTGCTATAGATGCTCCCGAGGATTCTGGTCGGCAAGGTGCCACTTCTGGACCGAGCTAACATTCGCCTTGCAGTTTATTATAAATGTTGGGTTAGATGACTGAAATGTATATAATTCCGATAATTTACCTCTTCTTTTCCATTTATTCCGCAAAATTTGCGCACTGTGTTCTAATTTGCGACTGAGAACCTTAGAATTAATGAATAAGCTGTAGATAGGTTTGTTAATTTACCATAATTGCTAACCGTTTTAGACTGGTTTGTGCCTAATTGCTGCCCAGTAATTCCTGCTTGTCATTCTAAATTTGATTCTTTTTAAAAAGGTGCAGTAGCAATAGGCTATTGGTTTAAGATCATCAGATCATAATCTATTTCTGATCATGTTCTACCTTGCAAAAATCTGTCCCGTCTTTCCTGATTACTTCCGAGGTTCGAAATCAGTTAGCAAAAATTCATGGACGCAGATCTGTCCATAAACGTCTGTTTTCAGGGCAGCCATTTTGCCGTGCACCGAAGCATCTATTTAGTTCAGATTTACAACAAGATGAATTGGCGAACTGCTAGATGGCCATTCACTTGAATTTGTTCACACAGTTTCGCTGACAGTTTTCATTGTAACTTGCAACTTCTGCTGCACTATACCAACAGATATTTCAGACTGCTTACAACTTTGTCTAATATCGCTTTATTTGAGGGATTCCTCGAGTGTGATTTTTATTTCAGGAACCCAGTTTTTAAGAATAAATCGCAGGAAGAACCTTTCGTCCAAATTCAAGTCACGGTTATGCCCGATAGAGATTGAGAAAAACGACCGAAAATAAAGTCGAATAAAAGTTCAATTACTGTTTGAAAAACTAATACCACAAGTTAGGATCATATTGGCAGAGTTCCAACTACCGTGCTCAAAATCTGCCGCCCACTTCTGATTACGTCCCGCGGAAGAGAATCTGGCACTCCACATACCGCCTGACACTTTGTGTCATTCCAAAACACGCAGAAAATATGTGCACAAGTGTACATGTTTGCAAACGTGCTTCATTACCCGGACTATTTGATCTTATATGGTCATTACAGAGATTGCAAAGTAAACAAGAATGTGATCCTCGCTGTACAAAGGCCCTCAGCATAAAATTTCTCCTTGCATCCAATAATGCAACTGTCATCTAGTCATACGCTGGTAAAGAACAACAAAATATCCCAAAATGATCACTCACGTAGGCTGTGAATTTCTTGGTTTGCATTTACTGAAGTGAAAAAAACGAGCCAAAATTTGAATTAGAATTAAGTTCTTTCAAACCTTTTTTCAGCGTTTTGTCTAAACTTATTGGATTAACATTTTTTTCTGGTCACTTTGGCATTCAGATTAGACAAAAGCAGCCTGTCCCAAGTATTCGAGCTCAGCAAGATGCGAACTAGGGCATCAGCGCAATCAAAGCATTCTTACTGCATTTGCTCTGCCATCAGTCTACCCCGAAGAATGTTCGGAAACTCTATCTCCTTCATCACTACAAGCAGTTCGCAATTTTCCAAGATGTCAACTGATACCCCTTAGTTAGAATTCGTGGGGATGCTTGTTCACGAAGTTTGGTTTTGAAAACCTGTCAAATGCTTGAATTCCATTCGTGTGTGGGTCCGAATCCTGTCGAGTTCTAAAACGTTCCTTATTCAAATTATCTTTACGTTCCCATTTATTTAAGGTTAGTGAAGCTGTGCACTTGCAACTTTGTTGGTCCTTAAAGAAAACAGTTTTCTCAAGTACATCGAAACAGATGATCGAAAGGCTAGTGAAACTAGGTGCTTGTACGGCCAGGTTGATATAACAACCACTTTTCTCCTAGCTCCAGATGAAATCACTGGCCGTAGTATCTGTCTAATCCGGATATTTAACACTTGGTCCCTTCGGAATTTATGTAACCGACGATTAGGCTGATCTTTCCTCGACTGTTGTTATCATCTGCACAAAACCAGTCGGTGTGAACATCGTTGTCAGACAATCATTTCAGAGAGTCCCCGGATTGATTTGGCCAGGGAAGTTTACCGAGAGTGACTTCACAAGTCGGGTGGGGAAAACTTACATGGATCCAATTCCTGAACCTTGTAGTTCACTGGCAAATAAAAAAAACATGAGATGCGTAAGGCCAATGCACAGTCCATCCAGCGGATAACGCAAAACGTTCCACTGTTTGCTCTCCACGTGTCAGGAGCCACTTAATTCGGTTTGATCGTGGTTTATTCATATCCGTAGCTTGCGTCACTCAATAAACGTAAGTTTGGACAACCAAATATCTAAAAATGCGCACACTGTCACGACAAGTCTGCGAAATTTTAGGCATTGAACGGAAATCGAAAAAAGGAAGAAAAATTTTTATCGCTTATGAATCTTATTTCTGTGATCAACACAGTTGAGTAAGGTGTGACATCATCCCGATAATTAAAGGAAGGATAATCCCGGATACGGTTATGTTAACCGACTTAATCCACTTGACTATAGTTGTAACCTCAACCTTATTTTTAGGCATTCATTGTCTTTCCCTGACTACAAAGTCCTTCTCATATATTCACAAAAGCGACTATATATGTGCATGTATATGGGCATACACATGAACATTTAAGTGCATGTACATATATGTATACATGTGTTTGCATGTATGTGTTTACGTATGCATGCTCAGTTTGTCCCCGAATATATATATGTATTCCTGCGTGTACCTCTTTAGATTCGCATGTGTGTATCTGTGTTTACGCCCATAGGACAGCATGTATCCGCATTTGGACGTTTCTGTTCTATCCAGTTCATTTTATGACGCAAAATATATCTCACACATCATTCAAAATAGACGACCGTTAATCCATTGTAGATCTGCCTCCAGTCATGAAGGGATCAATTTAAACTTTCAATGGCCTTTATACGTGTTTCGTTGTCAGAGGGGATACTGAAATGAAATTATTTATCGTCATTTAAGAGGATAGGGCTCCACAGCTTTTTCTCCATAACTTACCGTAAAGGGTGACTTTGCAGGGTTTACAATGAAAGAAAGACTTTTATTCGGTAAAGTTAAATTGAATGTCCCACTATGAAAAACCATCTCCACAAACAATTCGAGTTCAATTTTGTCGCTTTCGGTTTTTATCTAGGTACTAATAATAGAAATAATTGGATTAGAATAATGCCGTCCCTAAATAAAAATCCACAATCAAACACAATTTGGAAAGATCGTTGCAAAGAACACAGGCGCCCAGAACCACTCTGATTAAGGAAACTGAATACAGCTACAGACATCATGTTGACAACAATAATGACCATTATCACTGATCGGCCAGCCCATCCCTAAAATGTTGCTGTTTATATCGCGTATGTTTATTATAAGGCGCGTGAGCTTCCACAGCAAATGTCAGCAAATAGCCGGTGTTTTATCATTATATCCGGAATGCATTTTCAAAATAGCTGCGTTTGTCATAGCCGACTTTTTACTTCGTGTCAGTGAACCAGGTATCCTATCCCCACACAACCCTAAGGGCATATGAAATTGAGCAAGAAGGTTATACCCAAACAGACGGGGCATCTCTTCTGACTTGGAAATCATTTGCAAGCTCTGGCACAATTTTACAACAAGAAAAGCAGAGTAGTGTTTTGGAAGACCACTATACCGACCCCATTATATTTGTCTTTCATCCTGATCCGGCTTAAAAAGTACTGTGGTTAGCACGATTTTCTTTGTTACTACCTTCTGTAACTCTTCATCAAATTTTGATCTCAACTAGTCTAACCTATTTTGCCGAAATAAATGATAATTCGACCAGCCAGCCGACATCTTACTTGGTGCGCTTTTCATTCAACAGATAGAGGATGACGTCTGCTTCACGATAAATTTCTATTCCGGGGTAATATGCTAAATGACACAGCGTATGTACTGACGATTCACCTTCACTGACGATCCAAACGTCAAGCTCGGCGAATAGAACCTTATAAAAATCAAACACCTGTGCTATGACCAACCTAAATATTCAAATCTTTTCTTTTGTAACCACGGACGTCCATTACAAGTCAGCTTGCCACTGTCAAACTTTGTTCAACACTTTTACCCTGATACCAAATCGCCCCCTCATCAGCTAGAATTTTCCACAAATAACTTGTCGTTGATTATGATGATGCTGACTTTCCATTCTGATTCGGCATTCCACATCGATCTGACTGCATTTGCAATCCGCTAACTTATTATCGATGACATTTGCTTGACCTGTTGTGGCTGTTGCGAGAAGCTCAGACCTAATAGGTCGACGTAAAACAATGACATTTCGTTCATCTTATTCGACACGAGTTCATAGCCGGTTGAAAGTGAAGACTAAAATATTTTCTCATCTATTCTTGCTTGCCAGTTTCTCTTGAAGACAACCCAGGATAATTTAAGACCGTTCAATTGGTTCGGCAGTTGACAATTCAAAAAATCTTATGAAGAATTAAGTGATCGGGTAGGTGGATGAAATTAACAGTAAAAGTCAAAGTGCTTTGTTCCGTGTAGGATGGATCTAGAAGAGCGTAAAATCGATACGACGAATCGCCCATCAGTCTATTGTCAAATGCGACCCAAATGTTTTTAAGCCTGAGGACCTCAGTATCGATGGAAAAATATGGTAACCATTATGCTGCATCCGAGTAAAGATAACAAATTCTTAGCCACAAATCGGGTCCGTTTTAACTCACTCGGGAAGTCCGTTGTATCATTTAGACGAACTTAACGGGATAGATTAAAATCCAGAGTCAGTATTTGATAAAAATCGGTTATGTTGAATTTCCGGGCTACTTTGTCATCCATTTGCTTAATTCATCAACTGTTTTTCTGAACCCAATTGTCGGTTATGTTGCAAACCGAGAGAGGTATCGAGATAACACACAGTGTAACCAACAAAAGCTAACATATATTGCGCAACCATTGATCCCAGGATGAGCTATGTACACTTATTTTCATTTGCTGGCTTGTTAATGCTGGGGAAGAGTGGATGTACGAAACGAGATCAAGGGAATATGGTAATTATGTTTACCTGAAGCATTTGGGATCCGGATACGGAATCAATAAAAGTTTGTCTGACAGCTAACATTTTATTGCAGATTTTTTCATTTCCATATAACTAGTTATGTGTTTCTTCTACGTAAAACCAAAAAATAAGTGGTTGGTTTTAATAGACCTGAACACTGAAGGCCTACTTTTACGTTTCAACGTTACGAATATTTTCCTTAGTTTTGCACTACGGACAGCTAGGGGATGAGTAGACTAACTCAATCCGGTAATGCTTAGAAGGTCTGCTGTTGAATGATGTGGTCATTTGGGTATTTAGTGATTCAAAGAACTCATTTTACGGTCTTCCCTCTGCGATAATTAAATTTTTAGGTAAAATTCGAAGAAAACAACAAACTGTTTGCATCTGGAACTAACCGGTAAAGTTTGTCGTAGCTGTGTGGACAGAATAAAGCACAAAAATGCGTTATCGGTGTTTGGTTATCCACAGACACCCAAGTGGAATTCATTCGCGCAGGCATGCAAAAGAATAAGACCATAATCGTGCTCACAACCTTTGCTTTTTCAAGGTTGGAAAACAAATGAAATATATTTACACGGCAAATTTCAGTACTCATTAAACATCAGCCTGAGGTGTACAATGGCAAAAAACATCGTTTTTTATGACTGGAAAAGAAATTCAAACTAACCGGAAGACAGCGCCTCGCTGGTGTCTATTTGAAATCGTGTTTAAAAGGAAGGAAAACATCGATTTATTCTTTGTTGTGCGACTGAAGAAGACCAATACATTCAGCTTACGTATTGAGTGAAATCTCATTAGACACGCATGCTGTTCCTCTTATGCCTAGAAATTCTTTCATTTTTGCTCAACGTCAGCCCTGAACTAAAATTGCTCAATTCCGCAGCCAACGGTAAGTCCGATAAAGGGGGAGGCAATATATTTCATATTAAAACCAGACTAAATCAATTTAATGAGCCATGATTTATCAAAAAGTGTAATGAAGCAAACATTGATAAAAACAGAAATTTGGAACGATATATTTTCTTCTGTTCAGCTGAATGTCCTACACACACTAATGCTTTTCCGCTCCGCCAACATGACAATCATTTCGGCGACAAACAAATTCCCGGCACTATCTTGCTCTAGTTTATTAAAACTTACTCAGTGCAAACTCTGAAGTATTGAAAGACACAACATTGTTTATTTTGCTCAACATAAGTTATCAAGTTGGTAGAACAAAATTAGAAGATGTACAAGGATGATAAAATGTTAATCAATACTTTAACAATGAACGACTTATTTTTAAGGTTCACAAACGGCAGTGCAGGGATTTAGGTATTTCAGCACGCGTTAATTCCAAAAGGATAACGTCTTCGAAAGAAGTGTTCAATTAGACTATAAATGAAGCACACTGTTTCTTTATTTGTGTTGTCTCGCGGTGAAGCACATGACATCCTTCCAGTTGAAGCTTATTAAAACCCTATTTCGATGTTGAACATTTCCTGTTAGCTGCCAGTTTGCCCGAATGAGCGAGCTTAGTGATATACTACCTTTCTGATATGAGAGGTTTCCGTCGGTTTGCTGGCTAATCAAATGGATCCAAGAAATTCACTTTTGAACATCGAGCTCTTGTTGTATCTTCCAAATAATTGATCCCGAAATACCTTAGGAAAAGACTTCCCGCCAAAATGTTTTCTCCGTTTGGCTGCCGTAAATATATCATCTAAAATAGTTTCATAATCAAGTGTGCAGATACCGTTCCCGTCAGTTCCGAATCTGACTCCATTGACTAATGAACTTCATTGCCAATTTCTCCCCTAATCTTGAAATGCAAGACATTTTACTTTCGCTCGCTAAAGGTCCCTGGTCATTTTTTACGTAATAACTGAAGGATCATCACTGTAAAATCTGTGAAACACTTTAGAGTACGTCTTTGACAAGATCTGACATAGTTCGTTTTACGTTATTAGCACTTTCGTGATGCAACGGCAAGCATCATTCTATGCCTTACACCTCTAATCCTTCATGGTGGCTTTGAAGTTTGCTTTGCCGTGCTACGTCACATCTGAAATTTTCATTACTTCAGATGCAATATATTTTTGTGGCATCAGATTCAATAGCAACGCATCACGTGATGCCTGGCAGGACTAGGCAAATATTTGTTTGGATGATAATGGACCGGCAATTCTTTACCGGTTAGTAATGTTTATCGGGACGATTTTTGATCGAAATCAACATTTCTGTCCGCTTCTCCTCAATATTCGATTTTTTTTCCAAACGAGTAGCTCTTGCATTACCAACTGTTTATGTGAACGGAGTACACGGTCTGCGGTGTAGCCAAAATCCGGATAGCGACATTTCCGAGACTGACCTTCATGATATGTGATTGTTGTCAGGTAAGTATAGCCATAACTTTGAAGTCAAACATCGGGACCTGCAACAGCTCTCAGCCGACAGCTTTGTTAGTTGAAAGGTTCTTAAACGAAGTGATCGCTGCTTTTCAAAGAAGCTCGCTGTTTCGGCAACGTTTTCGAAACTTGGTCGTGCATTTCTCGATCTAGATTTAAAAATATCACTTTATGTGCTGTCTTTTAAAAAGACCACTGAAGTAATACTCATAAGTTGTTCCATTCTAGTATTCAAAAGTGGCGATACTTCAAAACTCTTCGAATCAGGAAGCTGATGAGTTCAATTCAAGAATCACATTTTACCAATTAGACAGGTTCACGTGGAAATTTGCAAATTAGATCAAATTCAACCAGTACTCCACAACTTGTACCTGATATTTACATTACTGATAAGGGTTGTCCTTTTCGTTGGAGCCGGTTCGTGCCGTGCATGGGGTACTACGAGTTGACTGCACACGATCACAAGGAAGCGGGCATCTACCTCTTCTGCAAGATGTGGATTCAGATTTTTCTGTACCCGAACGACGTCCTACAGTTTGTCTACCTTGCGCTAACGTGTCTTATTCTTCCTAATCGGTCACTGTTTCTGTGTACCATGATGAAAATCCCTCCTCCTGGGTGAATGAAGCCGCAAAGGAACTAGACTCGAACTCACTTCGGCATCGTAAGAACCAGGCCTCGACGGATTCTGCTTATTGTCTTGTGGAAAAGCCTAATCGGTGGTCCACGGCCAATGAAACAATGAATCCAGTAGTCGGTTCTTTGACTTCGCAGAAATGACATCATCAAAATATCAGTGACATAATTATTATTACGGTAAAACTTACCTGGCCCATTCAAACAAGCTGAAGGTGAGAAATGTGTACAAGTGTTTTGTTTATGTTTATTCAGCGACTACTTACTACGGAAAATTTTCGATGGAATGGACTATCATTTGAGGCGCGTTTGTTGATAAAAATTCGAAAACACTGCACCTCAACGGATTAGCCAAATGCTGTAGCTTTCGACTGAATTAAGCAATTTTATTTTGATTCGTTATTACGTTATTTGTTCTCTATGGTACATATCTCTCACCAATGGAGCTATGGATGAAACGGATTATATTACGACTTTTTTTAATCTAATCTCCAATAAAGTGGCCGAAAATTGGAAATTATCAATTGCTTGCGAAGCATGTTGATATGTAGATCATTTGTGATGTCCACTTAAAATCCTAAGTCTTTGTTGAGTTTTCCCAGGGGAAACGCAGTATTGACCGTTGCAAATAATGGTTGGCTTCTAGACCCGTATTGTAGTACCGCTGGGCTCACAATTCTCAACCTGATTCTTGAAACAGTTAGAATTTATTTTTCACCTGAGGCGGTCTTCGAGAAAAGTATATGCACAATAATGGTTATGCAACACTTCAATGCTTATTTTTTTCATTTTTCGGAAATGCATGTTTCACCGTGCTTGCTTTAAACCCGGGTTATTGCATCTGTCAGTCTCCTTTGAGCCATTCAGTGTTACCAAAATTCATTTTCTTAAATAGGAATTTTGAGCAGCCTAGTGAAACACGGGTGCAACAAGCCTACCGGAAGATTGGACAAGATCCTTTGTAAATCATCCCAAAGGAAATGGTTTCTTTTCCATATAAATTCAAATGTTTGCCGATTGACATAAGCAATATATCACGTCTTTGGTATGGGCAGATCGCGAACTACCTCACATGTTGTTATTAGTTATGATCTATGATGTTCCTGTTTAAAGAACAGTCAAATTTAAAAAAAATGATAAACTTACGTCCATTGGCTAAAACATAAAGATCAATAATCACAAAAACGTTCAAAAGCACAACCGAAAGTGTTGTTTGTCCTTTTCAAAGCTGCTCAAATTTGAATACAAAAGGCAAGAGCAGAGCGTAAATTCTGTTTCTTTTTTGTAACGATATTTTCCACATTCGGGAATTTTTCATAAGCACATGAAGTACTTTCCCCCTCTTCAGCTATAAATAGTGTAAAGCAGATATTTTAGGCTTTCGTATGCCATCAAGCGTTGACAGGTAACACTACAGATATGAAAATTGTTCACAAAGGTACCCTTCACCAGTAAATGATTTTTAACATGCCAAAAGTGAAAGCCCGACAACTAGAATTGTCTTTTATTTGCACTGACTAAGGACATTGTACACCGTCTTCTTACTAGGCAATCTGTGCACCCGAGAAGAACTGGAAGCAACAACGTTTACAGCGACGTTTGCAATTCGATGTCCACAAGTTGACCAACTATTCGAATAAGACGGCTGAGGAGATAGAGATGTCCTCGTAAAGAACAAAGCAGTGTTAATCAACGGTATTTCCGATGTTTGAATGCTGCGTTTTGGCCAATGTTTTTCTACAAAAATCTTTGGTTGACTATATCTCAAGCGTGCACATTAAACATGGCTGAAAACGGTGTTCTCGATTATTCAAATGCCCAAAAAAACCATGAGTGTTTCGTTTTTGTGCTGACGTGCCAGGATATCATTGTGCGCTAATCGTCTGCATGGCTAAGGGGCAAGTCTGAGGCTTCAGCTACCAAAGAGGCTGTCCGCACGAATTGAATCTTAAAAGCTTATAAGTTTTAAGTGGAAGTCGATGCAAAATAAATAGCGGAATTAGAAAGGTCCACGGTCCCGAATGAACAATAGGAGCAGCGTGAGCAGCCATCACTTTTGCTTGCTCTCGATCACCTATCAAACGGAACTAGTGGTTGCAGTACAACTTCAGAGAGCATACGGTAATGTTTGTTGGTATGACTGAGGACAGCGATGCAAACAGTTAAAAGATTCAGGTTTGGTTTTGCGATTAGTCTAGTGTTCTACTGAAAGCGCATACAGGTGTACACATTGATAGCCAATCAAATGAGCTGAAATCCGTGAAAATGAATAGACAGTGATGAGCGTAGAGAGACGGAAAACTCGAGGTCATACGTTGCAAACTGGGTAATAACACTGGGCCAGAGGATCTTCCGAGGACGGTTTTGACTTCACTCGACGATTTGAGTTACTGGCTCCGTAAACCTATCAAGATTGAAGTAAATAAAGACGATAGCAAACTATTTGGGGTCATACTTAACAACAGAACGGTCAATATCTACCGCTGAAACTAAAATGTCACTCATGACCAAGCAGACGGAGTCGATAGAAGTACACGGTTGCCCATGGTCAAACAAATAAGCGATTGTGAAGACTCCAAGTGACTCACATTGCATACAACAACCTGCAGAATAACATGTACAATGTAAGTAGCAGACCTGTATGCACTCACAGTTTTTCGAATAAAAATGCACCTGCAGTCAAGTTCTATACTTGACATAGTGGAAATAGTTCAATGAAATACATGCATTTTCCCTTTACGTCCATTCCGAAATTAGTTAGTGCGTTACTTACCCTGAGAAGCTGAGTATTAAAATTGAAAAGAGATCGTATATGATCGGGGTTTCGCAGTTTATTGCATATTATAGTCGTGATTTTCCCAGTGCACAACTATTCAGAAAAATGCTAATTACTGTTCGCCCTTTATACTTTATTGGAAATGCTACTGTGAAGCTAAGAACACGGCTCAAGTGAACAAACTTAGTTCCCATTCTGACTTACATATATGTAATCATCTTTATTAAGCAAACGCTTGTCTAGTAAGAATTGTAGTGGATATGATCATGTTGGCCAGGTTACGCATTCGTTAATCCCAAAATCCTGAATGCATTCAAGTTTGGTTTTTCAAAACCAGTGGTGCAAATTGCATGAACTTGCAAAAACAGTTAACGCTAAACTTTCAGTAGAAAAACGCAGTTCAGGATCATACAATTCAGAATCACTCTAAAGCAAGCAAAAAAGGGGTACTAAATTAAATCAAACTAAGGGGCATTTGCAACAATACGAAGAGGTAGACGAGCCACCAAACAAATAAATTTCAATCATGCGTTTTATCAAAGTGTCTGAAAAAATGTTGCTCGTGGTAACCAAAATGCCGGCCTATTACCGATACACACGGACAACACTGCATTTGGTAAATGTATTTTTGAACAAAATGCATCACTTTCAATATACAGAGGCATTATTATAGAGCCGTGTAGTTTAACTATTTAAGTCAGCAGTGCCTTTCGAACTGAAAGAAGTGATTACTCGGCATGGAATATCAAGATGAACAAGTTGTGCGGTGACAAATAGGTATTGTGGACAAGCGATTAACAATGCAATAAATATAAGCTATAAAGATGAACGAATGCAGATAAGGGAGAGATGGAGACCCACAGCTCTGTATTCCAAAGCCGCACCCAATCCGACACAAAATTTTGCGGAATTCAACTCAACACTAAAGTGGCTGATGGTAAAGTGAGACTAAGAAAAGCATAGTTCTCATACAGACGACCGGAACAAGTGTTCTATGTCCATGATCAAGTCAATTATTTTAAACAAACTAAACTGGACCTATGTGGATTGGATAATCTGGTCGTATGAGAACGGAAAATGAGAGAGTTTAGTGGCAGTTAGCTATGCTGTCTGGAGAGACCTCTTGAAATCCCTCCAGGAAAGTGATGGTGGGTTATTAAGTCTTGCTGAATCCACCTCAGTCATCACTATCTATTATTAACCGACCGCTTTTAAAATCGTAACATCGTGTACTACCTGCAACCATCTACCTTATATCCATAAACAATTGCATTAACCGTTACGCTTCCTTAAGACATTTCGAGACAGGTTCACTTCTATCACTTCCTGTCATCGTATCAGAAGTGCCCGCAAATGCAAGAGAAACAGCGATAAAAAGTAAGGGAGTTTAGAAATCATAATTAAGCGGCTAAACAAAATCATTGACAAGACCAAAGATAAACGGTAGCATAAAAAATAAGGAAGGTGGACTGCACTGGTTGGTCAAAACTACCAACTAATTTCTTCCACATCTCTACTTTGGAAGGTAGAATTTCCACCAACTAGACCAGTCATAATTGCACAATTTCCAAAAAGCTAATCTTCGAAATGTTCGTGCGCAGTCAAAAAAGTGACAAACAACGACGACTGAGTTTAACCTGTCCTGCCATTCTGCCTACTCTCACTATTACCTGATGACATTAACCAGCGGATGAGTTTCCGGAAATAAACTTGTTCTCCACAGTCATGCTTCCATTCTTCTACTACTTGGCAGGAACTACAGGCGCTGCGTCTTCATATCACGTTTCTAGCTATTTTTTGAACACGTGCTCAGTCGGATGCATCGTCAAATCAAACCCCAAAATATTTTTCACAGAAGTACCTGACAACGTAGGATGTGAACCAAGGAAAGTTAACAAACCACTGATCTAGAACTACTGTCAACTATTCAAACACTCATGAACTGTTGTGAGTGAACTTGAAAATCAGCGTTTCTGGCAATTCATGTATGCACACTCGTAGTCTTAAGATGGCAACCAGTAAATACAATACACGAACATTTTGATTTGCAAATGGGATGATCCCACTCCACGCCAAACGCACTCTGGATCTGCTCGTCCTCCCGTAGGTTAAGAGGATTGTCAGAAATTCAAAAGTTAAGCATAAGGTACTGTGTCCCAGGGTTTATTCTTCGAAAAGGCACTAAATCAGAGCAAGTTAAACGGGTTCGGGCATGTTTTGCACATCTCTAAAAACGGTTGCCTCTTGGTGCAGTGTTTTGCGAGACAGGCAATCATTAGAAAATCGTTCAAGGGAGTCTGCTGATGACATGGGCCCACGAGATCCCTTTAAGCGTTGGAGACAATTGATAATGCGACTTGGTGCCGGAATCAGTGATCTTCTTACATTCGAAACTTTTCTTATTCTTTGCAGCACCTCAGTCTGCAAAGCAGCGTCGATCTTCATCATTTCTCGTTCTTTTTTCCGTTTGAGCAGGCAGCAACCAAAACTTGAGTACCTTGGTGCAAGGTTAGCGGTTGGACAATCCTAACCGAAACTTCTCGCTCCGCGTAGCCATTTTCTCTAAAGAGCTTATTTCATTGATGACACACAAACCGGAACCGTGGCCGCGTGTTTGTTCGGATATGGAGACTTAAGTTCGGAAGTGGGTTTTAGGGAAGAGAAGTCATATACAAACCGGTAACAGACCGGATTTGAATTAACTGAATTCACTGATTTAAATGTATAGACTAGGGCATGCATCCGCAACTTTCCAAGCTACAAGTTGAATAATTTTGCAACAACGTTCTCTCCTTTGAATAGCAATTGGATAAATGGTTGTATTTTTCTCCCATTGTTAACACTGCGACTGAATTTCCTCTGACGTTTTGGTACATAGTAACCATCAACCCTAACCGTAATGAACACGGGCATTACTTCCGCTAAACAGCTTCCAAGCAATCACCGCTCCGTTGTATGTTGCATAAACTTCCAACACTTTTGTAGCTCCAGAAAAGGGTGATAGTTCGAAGATGTTATCCGTTGCCACATCAATGTTGACAACGATAAGGCTCCGCACAGTCCAGCGTCTCAAATGCAAACACGTCAGCGCTATCCCGCTTGACTTACTCTTGCCGCAAATGCAACCAAAACCCCGGGGAAGCTTAGAGTCAGTTTTCATTTGTTGAAACGTTTTGTTTATTGTTAATCAGAATAACTCGTTTTTTATTGTTGTTGCTTTCTGAATATTTGATTTTAAAGTGGTCCTCGTCTACTAGACTATTCACTCGAAGCATCAATAACTGGTGCCACCTGTATGAAAACGTTTGGGGATAACGCTTCTTACGTGTACGTAGTTTGAAGCAGCGCGCTGCCTCCAGTCAACGAAGCAAATAAACGTAGTAATGTCGCTCGGGTTCATTCGAAGATTTGATCTACTAAAGCTTTCCGGATCCATAATCCGTAACTTTCTCTCCGAAATCCAGAATGTGATCACCCATGCGTTAGCTTTCCGTTGTATAAACAAAGCAGTTTGCCTTAACTCGATCCAATCATTGCAGAATAAATGTAGTCGCATTATTGCCATCACTTACCAACAGGAATGTACGAATCTGGCGAAAGGATATAAACATATTACATAAACAAAATGAAATGTTATTTAGATTCCCAAAAATAGATCAAAAAAGTTTCTACTCATTTGGGATCAATTTTAATTCCTGTTTAGATTAAATATTCATTATCCAAATCATTGCGGCGAGAGATATCACTCGATAAATTATGACTATTTAAAGGAAACCTACTCAGCTAGCCCATTGGGCATGACACTTAACCCCAAGTCGTTTGTTCATTCCGGCTTTGCCGTAAAAGTTTGAGTGATTTACTTGAATTGTTAACTATTGTCTTCAAGAATGAAACAGCCACACATTACTTCAATGATTTCTTACCGATGACCTTAGCGGATGATGAATAAATGCCTTGTAACCTCCCAATACTCACGTTGTTCTCCTAGTATTCTTTAGTTCCTCGAGCCTAGAAATGAGGAAATTAGCATCGCATGCTGCAGACAATTTCTGATTTTCCATTCGGGTGTTATTAAGTTGACTGTCTGAGCTAGAGCCGATGGAAAGCGCTCTCACGAATTATTTTCCTACTATAATCATACTGATTGTAAATGACAACTATTGTGCACTTCCAAATGACTTACACTGCCTGTGACAGCTCTTCGCTTATTCCTTAGACAAAATTTACTGCTACTATCAAATCTAGCCGCATGTATTGGAGAGTGATAATTCTGGATCAGTGGCCTCTAGTGACCACCGCGATCTGATAATCACTGAATGATTTGAGTTTTACCGTTACATAATCCACCGTCTATGCATTCGTAATCTTTTGCTTGTTCTCACCCTGAAATTTCTTTCTCTTTATTATTGACCATATATCCAGGTATTGACAAAAACATCAAAAAAGGATCACCGATCATTCACGTCTCATTTCTCACGTTTTTGCCGACAGGAAATTATTTCCACGCTGTCAAACCCGATAATTCTTGGCCTCCGTTGGTTTCTAATATTGAATTTAAACAATTGATTGAACATCCCGAAATTCGCTGCTTCTATTGGAGATTCAGTCTTGGTGAACAAGGACTGTCGAAGTTCGGTCGGTTAAACCCGTCATCCCAAAAGCGTCGAAGATTCTTATCCAAGATCGGTCGGTCACTTCGGTGACAGCCTACTGCCCCATCTGACCTATGGGGATCTTATTTGGCCCTATGGTCGCGGTTGCCGGTCCATCCCTCTTACTCGCGCAGTGTACCTTAGCCGATATTGGGCATGCCGTTTCGACTATGGTGATACGCTCAAGAAATCTTAAAAAACGGGACATTTGTTGATTGATTTATCACTTACACACAGGTGAACACGATTGTATAGGTGGCGGATATGCGGCTGTTCGATGTGATTGGAAGAAAGGAGTAAATCAACGCATCTCTGGTGAAAGTACAATCGATCGTAAAGCTAAATAACGATACAAGTAACATGGACAACAAACTGTGTGTCTAACTGTTACCGTTACAAACAGTTGCCGTAAGTTTAATAAAAAAACAATTATTTTTGTTCAATGATGTTTCATGGAACTAGACGTTTGTTTGTTGAAACGCATTGATAGTTCACTCCTCGGGCTATTTTGACTCTGAACTTTCAGAAAACCCGTTGTGCACTGTTGTTTATATGCAACCATATCGTGGCTCAGGTGGGATCTGCACTCAAGTTTAACACCGAGTGGCATGGACAAGCAATATTTTCAACATTTAAACACGGTTTCTGGGAGCCTCCTTCATTTGTTGCATCTGCTTTCTGAATAACAAAACGATAAATTTCTTACCAAAAAAGAAAATCACCAGAGGTATAAGAAGTAATTTGGTCTTCTCTTTTGGTTCAAGAAATCACAGAAATGCACTGCCCTAATCTCTGCAGCATGCACTTCAGTCATACTTAGCAAAAAATAGCAAATATAAGATGAGATAAGCCAGATTTCTACAGATAAATATGCACTGTTTGATTCGTGCGATCAACAATATTGATTTTGGCTGGAAAGCCACGCGAAATTCTTATGAAGATAAATAAATTCCCAGATCAAATTATCCCACCGAATGAACTTGAGAGCAAAACACCCGGAATTAGCCTGAAAGCGCTCATTTAGGTTATAGCAAGGATTTTGACAACAATGTTTTGATGAAGCTGGGCTTAATTCGAGTCCAAATTTGTCGCTTGATCCATTTTTGTCTTTGGCCGTCGGATTCAGTCAAAAGATACAAAAAATTAAAATCATTGAATCAGAGGACAGAAGAGGTCTTAGGTGACATTGGAGGAAAACATCCACTTGTAACTTATTCAATGAACCTGGTTAAAAATTACCCATCAGAACTCATTCCAAATGGGCGTGAACTGTATGCCAAAAGGGTGCATAAATGGCATTTCGCTGGAACCTCTTCCTTTCAAGTAACTCGGAAGCACCATTAGCTTGTTTGAGGACCCGATGTCGAATACATATTGCAAGCAGACATCGGTGTTGATCGGAACATGAACGCTGTCTTTGAAGACGTCTTAGCAGCCTGTTTTGCATGGTTCAATCCGACGATTCTGGAAAATGTGATAAACGATTGACCGAAATGACCATTCCTGTCCGTGAAGCTGTGATTTGATATATACAATGAGAGAATTCCAGATTGCATTCCAGTGTTCACTCCATTTACCGTTCCTCCCGGTAGAAATAATGTCTGTCATTTACTGACACACCTGTCTTCTATTGCATTTTTCTGTATAAGCCAGTTGCCGTAAGAGAACTGCTTTGATTGAAATGCTTTACCTTACCATTTGACCTTGCCCTTAATAGCTTACGCCTGCATTATTTGACTTAAAACAGTCTTTAATCGGTTCATACTTTTGTCCATCCTGAATGATAATTTTTCCGAGTAATTTACTTGCTCCCTGCTTCATGAAGCTGTCAAGAACTTATTAGTATTACCAGCTGATAGCTATGCAAAGACTGATTGGAAACAAACTTTTAATTCGACTATCAGATTACTGTAGTAGTTTCCAAGTTTGGGAGCCAACTGTTGAAGTTTCGGAGCTTTGTGGCATGAAGAAAGATGAATCTATCCTATTCACCTGCATCAATTAGCGCATTGTCAGCATAGTAATTTGAGATTCACGCAGTTTGTATAGTCGGGTATCTCTGAGGTAGAAGTTTCTTTCCAAAGAACCTAACTACGGACCCAACATGACAATAATCTTCATTTTCTTCGAATTTACTGTGGCCTGCGACCGTCACATTTCGACTGTGTGATGGCCCGAATTAAGTTCTACTAATAGGAGTTACGAAGCGGTCACTTTCTTGGACTAATCCCCGTAACCTAATAACGATTTGAACGATTAAGTTGGATCAAGTAGGCCATGACTGAGAAACTGCATTCTCGTAGGATTCTTGAAATTTACCCACAGGTGACTGACAACTCTCTTGTTAGTTCCATTGTTAATAATGGTCAATTCCTTTACAACCATTTTACCGAAATGCCGATAAGTATGTGGAGGGGACAGCTGGCATCTTCACTGATCAGTAGCACAACGCGAGATGAACTGCAAACTAGGAACACAAACAGGTGGCCGTGGGAATGATGGGTGACGAATTTTGTATTCTTCGACAGTATGCTTTCTATTAGGATCAGCGGTGATGACCGACGTGTGCGAATATCAGTATAAAACTAGGGACAGACCATACTTCCCAAGCAACCCGACCAAACACTCGGGAGGCTGCGGCTCGGGCAACCCAATGCCAACAAAACTTTTAGGTCATTGCACAAATATTTATGCAATTTGACTACCTTCTGTGGTAGGTAAAGGAGATGATCAGTTACATAACATTAGAAAGAATTGAGAACAACTTCTATTGGGTTTTTGTACAATGCATATTAATATTCTCATTAATAACCAAAGTAGTCATCTCAACGACACATCCAGCAGAATAATAATTAAGTGTGAAGTGAAGGAGATTAAATAAGGAATGGAATAGAAAACTGCATTCAAGCGTGTCCAGTTTAAGCGCTTTCAACATTACACACTAAACTGCAGCTCCAAACGACCTGCTGCCTTTGGGGTAGCTCTACGTGGTTCTAATGGGGACCGCGTTGAATTTGCTGCACCAGCAACTGAAAATCTCTTTAAAGGAGAAATTATGCAGAAAAACGGATTTTATCCCGGAATCATTTTTACCAGTAATGGCTGATGTTTTATGAGTTAGAAAAGTGATGGAAATCGATACCGTCACTCAAATTTCCAAAACTAACCTGCTTATTTTGCAGACTACCTCTAAATTGGTCTGGCATTCTTTGAAAGTGAATCATTTCGACACACCGAAAACCATACAGTTGTTGTTTTTGAAGATCCAAGTTAGCTAAGGCATTCTGCTGTATATACCATAACACTATCGGGCTCTAGTTGATGTACCTATCAAACATTTGAAATGCGCAGTACATTCAACACCCAAATAAAAAGCATCTAAGGAAACTCTTAACCAGCCAGGTGATCCATGATCTACAGTGGTGAATTTTTCTCAGGAACTTACAGTCCACCCGCGAGCAAACGAATTAACAGCTAACCGCAGTTATTTTTTCAACGTTTTCCTAACTTTCAATCCTGCAACAAGAAATCATTGTACTGTTCATAGTTTGGAATAAGGACGAGTGTCGAATTCCGCACTATCGTAAGTTCGAAAGCTTAGCAGGCAACTGTAGTGATTGAGACCCACTAAAAATCAACAAGATTAGTTGAGACCAACGTAAAATTTCAAAGTTTTTAGAATTGGTTTCACTGTTTGGATTTGGTGGAAGCACGGCTAAGCTGAATCGTGTTTGGACATGGTATTCGATAAGAAAACGAAAAGATGTTGCAGAAAGTGCTCAAGCTCACAAGATTTGGACTGACAAATCATCGGCTCCCAAAGACGACACCACAGCCAAAATTGACGCTTTCTGCGATTCATGCGCGTCGGAAGCCAAACCCACAAAGAGATATCCTTTATATTTCACTGCTGTTTGTTACACACCGAGTTAGCTGCCAGGTCACGACGATGGTGTTAGCCACTTTGTATAGTGCAGTTCAAAAATCTGGTTGAAATCCAATGATTATAAATATGTTTTCCGTTTACAGATGAACAAACACAAACACTTTTTGAATTTGCATGCGCAGTTCTCATCATTACTGGTTCGGACAAGTAACTCAAATCTTTCTATACGTAATCAGGGATAGTTCCAATATAACTAATCCGTTGTAACTTGTGATTTCCAGGCGTCCTCAGTGTTATTCGAAGTTCTGGCATTATGTTAATTCACTTGGCGGAAAGTCACACACTGTTCACGTTTCATTTTTGACAGGGAAAGCATTCAATTTGACAGTTTTTCTGCCCATAACTTACACATCGGACAACATGCGGCTGTGTGTGTTGAAAATCATTGTTGAAAATAACGTCTTTCCATTTCAAGCATCAAAAATGATCACATTAGCTCCTTTTTTCAAAATAAATCGTTTGTTCGATGCAGACTTTGACAAACCTAAGACGCTGCAATCAGTACTCGAATTCAATCAGGCAAATTAGTTTTCTACTCCTTGCATGAGTTTTATTATGAAATAAACTATTCATCCTTGGTGACCAACGTAGCCATTGTATTGCTTTTTGAGTAACTGCATTTTTTTCTGATTTCAAGAAAACCGATTGAGTATTTCACTAGCAAACGGTTTTTCGAGTGCAACTAAGCAAAATACTAAGGCAGAGTACAAAATTCTGCCATAAGCTTGATGCAGTATGATTCATTTTAGATTGGTAAATCACAAAACAATCAGGCTACACTTGGGCCGTTTAATACTGTTAAGCTGTAACCGATTTCTCAATTCACGCAGATTTAATGACCGACTAGCTGGTTAAAGTGTCCGCTATATTTGAAGTCTAGGCAGTAAGTTTGATTAAATATACGAGTGAGGATCAAGGGACATGATTAAACAATGCCCAAGGGGTGCTTTGAGTTACAACTTTTCAGGTCATACATTTTAAATATTACCGATGCAAAATAACAACGTGGCGATTCTGTCAAAAACATAAGGTTAACCGAGATTCTTTTAATATGTCATGGTATCGACAGGTGAGTAAATTGACTGTAATTATAATCTTCCTGATTTATACAAGGTGAACTGCTTTACCGCTTGTAGCAGACACTAGGACTGGATAATCTTTGAAAGCTGACAGCAACTTAGGCGGTCTGGTGAATTATCTAAATCGGAAATTCCCACCTTAGTGCTTGCAGTAACGGCAAACCCAAAGAGAAACGTGAGGCTGGTCTGTGCAACGAAGGAAGAACAAAATTTCTCTTGTCACCAAATGTTCACAAGCATTTGCATTCAAGTTTTATTTTTGGCACTTTGGTCTGCATTAGTACTTACGCCTTAAACCTGATGAACAAGAATGAAATAAAAATATGACAATAATTGAAAGGGTTTTGCGAGGCTGGTCATTCGTGATTGGAAGTAACGCTGTAATTGGGAACAATTTGTTACTTACATTGTGATGGGACTAATGCTGCAAGAAAAAAAGGAACAAAAGTGTTATTGTTGGCGAACCAAAATGCATAAAATACTGCGGAACAAACGCACAGCTTGGTGGATTACGATACACGGCGCGTCCTTATTCGGCATACATCCAAGTTTGTTTGCATATAAAGGACAACATATTTCTATTAGTTAATCATGTATTACTAATCATGGGCAAACACTTCTTGTGCAATTCAACTGCTTTAAATTTGTTTCGAAAAATTTCGCCTGATAATAGTTTCATTAGGTTGATCCTGTTTGGATGCTGTTCAACAACAACTCATGTTCAAAGACAATGGCATGTGCATTTAAGAAAATGTTTAACATGCACGTACGTAAGATGCATAAATTCATGTAATTTTTTTGGCTTGCCTTGCCAACGACGTTTGGCTTTAGTCTCTTCCACCTGATGTCGCCAGTTAAACACTAATCCACCGGTTTTTCTTTTCAAAAACAAGTTCTAGATACCTGAGGGGAACAAGCTTGCTCAAGGTGATTCGTTTGCATTAAACCTCGTATCTTCAGTGAACTAGAGTTGGTTGTTGATTGCTGAACGAAAAGTCTCTAGTGTTTATACAAAAACCACTTGAGGGCTTAACTGAACGAAACAAAATAATAAACGTCTAGCTCTGCGATTTTTATCCTCAACCAGAAGATCATTTTTCTGTTCCGTCGTGTCTCAAGTGTGTGTTCCCACACCATGGCCCAAAGCACGAACACATTATTTCGTTTAATTATCTGTGGTTCTCTCACTATCGGGAATCTTCCTTTGATATATCTCTTACATAAATCGTGCTTCACTTCTTTGCTCACCCAAATGTTACACTACTCAGAAGGACATCTGATAGACAAGAAGGTATGCAGCTTAAGCTGCGACAACTTACATGCTCCAGTTCTAGCATACAAGGACACTAATGTTAACCAATAACAAACAAGACGAGAAAGTTGATAATGTTTGGACAAAACCATTTACTTAATAAGCCGAAACGGTCAGTGTAACATTAAATTCAAGGTTTTTCATGCTTTTAGGTATCCAGGCTAGGAACTGCTAACATTCCCTTGCAGGTTAGATCCAAGTTCGGTGAACGTGGACTTAAAGTTTCTACCCCGTAAACACTTCACTGTTTTTCATTATGGTTAGTCATGTGTCTTCGAGGCGGATTCGTTCTATATTTATCTGGTTAAGCATGTGTTTAGCATGCTATCCACAATCGGATCTACACGTCCACAGCAGTATTCGGCTATCTGAGGGCAGTCTATGAGTAAAATTCGCATACACTTATTTGCTCCTCAGGTGACACGCTGACTACTTGCCTTCGTGTGTCCTGCAGCCAAATAGTAGAACTACTTTTCTGAGGCTAAATTTTCCGCTGAGCTAGAAGTCTGTTTGAAATAAAATGCAGAGATCAGTGGCGAGTTCAAAATAACTCAAGACAGATTCTGATTAGCCTTCGGGAGGAACCGTTCACCTTTCCGTGAAACCGATGACTTTGGGATTAAAAAATATTCTCGAACGTTTAACCGGCAGAACGGTAGTATTTCTCATAACTTACATCCCATTATGTTAGCTGTGAAAGTGGAATGTAAAATAAAATATGCTGATTTGCGTTATAAGCCCTAGATCTCCTCACTGACCTACCGAATAGATGGGATTAGTGAGTAAGTATCATCCTATTATACCTACCAAGAAAACGAAGTTGTCAGTGATCGGAGGCAAAATTAGCCCAAATTTAACCAAAAATAATTAAATTAATATGCATTATTTTATTTGGAATAAAGGAATTACTTGACTACTCGGGGCAAACCCTACGGTGAATAATCACCAGGAGGACAGATATTTTCTTGATTCTATCCACTGAGCTTAAGTCCCTATTTAAAGTTTGTTTTTAAATACAACGCCATTCTAAAAGAACAATTCGCCTTATGCACCCGGTTTTTTCAACGAAAACTTTTTGGTATGTTCACTTGACTTTTCGAATTAGATAAGATGAAAATGGTTTCTCGGGTTACTATAAAAGACTGTAATTCATTAGGAAATTGCAAGGTTCGAATGGCCGACGGTTCCATGTGTCTGATAAGAGTAAATCCAAATGAAAATGATAAGATGATCGTAATAGGACGAAAGTTAAAAAACCCAACTCGTCGAATTTTTTGTGTGTAGCTTTGTGTCTTATTTTCATTCTTCCGGGCACAAGCGAAACGAAATAGAAAACTTCACAATTTGATTGAGACATTGTACATTAATCTTTTTCATGTTCGTTAAATGTTCCTTAGCCTTTTCACTTGAATCATATTTTTTAAATACATCAGGAACTCAGTTTACTACTCAGATGGTGTTTCAAAACTGCTACGGTGAAACGACGTTCTGGATTATATGTGCAATTGCTGATAATAAAGTTGGTACGTCGTTTGTTTACAGACTTGTATGATGTTAGTTTATATTTTGCCGTAACTGTCATATTTCGTTTTGTCCTTACGTCCGTCCGTGTATGTGTGTTATATGCAGTTGGTTCCGCTTAGTGGGCTTTGGTTAATGGGTTGTTCTCTTAGGTTCACACGCTGAACATAAGGACGCTTGCTAACCCCATCCGGAAGAACATGGCGTCCAATTAGTCCTCATTGCAAAATCTTCCGAATTTTGTTTTTCCAATGTAGTTCAATGTAGGACTTCATTTTCTTTTCAAATCTGGGCTGAGATGCCATTTTGTAAAACGAAGTAATTGGCATGTCTTTAAAAACCCATGCATTTGAACTAATTCAAGAATGATTTTTCAAGGAGAGATTAATTTGATTTGTTTGAGACTCTAAATCCAGCAATAGAAATTGACTTATGTCAAATACCTCTCACGTCATTTGTGAAATGTTACCTAATTACTTTAGCAATACCCATAGACTTCTATTTTGCTCGAAACTATCATGTTCTACCGCACTCGAACCTATACCAAAATGTATGGGACAGTTCAGCAAACACAGGGGTTCCCAGTTTGCATGTGATTTTTAGGAAAATTTGCATGTGTGGGGCGAATTCATAGAGATGCCTTAAAACAAACTACTACCTTAGGCTAACGCTTCTACACATTAAGTGCACTGTCCTACCTGCATGATAAGAGAGGCCTGCAAGAAAAATTCATTTGTAAATATATAAATTAACTAGAATGTTACGAGCATTTACTGTGAGAAGGGTTATCAAACTTACGAAATCAAACAAAGCTGCGTCTTGCTACATCCCTCACTAGTTTGACGCGTAAAACGTCACATTTTAGCTGAACGTACACATGAGTAATGCCGTACTCGTCTGCTACAGACTCATTCTTAGTGCGATAATATTTGGGCTTGCACCACATACCCTAAAAAATTGTCATGGCACTCCTTATCTCTTTCACATCGACTAGAGACGGACGAAGCCCCAAACACTCAGCTGCAAGAAGAACTATCTACCTATGGCAAACACGCGAACAGTAGCTTTTATATATTTTGAGATAAACCAAAGGGGTGGAATGTGTGAGTGACTTTCTGACGCACTGATTGCAAAATCTAGCGGCCTATTTTGTACCGGTCTGTGCAATCTAACTTTCTGGAAGCATACTGGATTCCGCAAAGTTATATCTGAGTCCATTTAGAAATTAAGATATCACATTCGTTCTAATCAGCTTTGGTTGTTGAAAAGTCTTCATATGTGGTGTAGATTTTTACACACAATCTTTCGGCTTTTTAGTCCTAAAGCCCACGATAATATTTTTTATGATAGCATATCATGCAAATGTACGGTTCCCAAAATGGACACTTACAGAATACCAACAGCGAGCATATCAGTCGGTCCATTCTCACAAATGACTAAGAGATAAGAGAAACAAAGTGATGCTATGTGATGTGCAAGTTTATTCGCATGCAACCACATATGGACACAGACGAAATCGATAAAACACAGGCCAACCAGCTATCGACTGAACTCCTTTCCAGGAGCGGTATCAACTTGATCGGTCCACAAGCAACCAAACTTTAAAGGTCAAATAGTAATTCTAGTCGTTCCAACAGTTGAGACTGTTATTAGTTTCGGTCGATTTTGTCAACTTCTTAGTTTTTGCTTTTGAGTTTGTCTTCTCTTTTACTTTGTGTTCACCAAAGTTTGACGGTAAGATTGATTTTTCACAGAGATAAACACAACCAAGTTACTGTGGAGTAGCTGCGCCTTAATGACACCTAAAGACCACAAATGCCTTGTAAATGTATTTCGTTCGATTTTCTTGTACTATCAATCAGCGACAGAGTCGGAAATGTTGTGTTTCAGATATTAGGCCAATCATCCAAGTCCACCTCAGACAGTGTAGAAATACCTAGTGTAGATCAAATCTTAATTCGACGTCTTCGTTGCGAATAAACCTGGATGGGATACGGTCATGTGCATCAAGTTTCCACAGCTTTCAATCCAAACCCCAGAGAACCCCCACAACTAGGGAAATCATTTTAACAGCCCATGCACCAACATTCATATTAAGAGGCCTGACAGGTCCTCTCAGAACAAAACTATCTCAGACAACTTTCCAATCTTGCTTCATGCAAAACGAATAGATTTTCAGCAGTCGCTTCAAAAATTAGCTGCATCGAACCATTTTATCCGATTTGGCAAGTTTCATTCTTAAGCTACTCGTCCCTTGTAAACTACTACCTAGCGTTTCATTCTCGAAATGACTGATGCAGCAGGTATCGTGTTTCAAACCAGTCCGAATTTTTAGAGGCATGAAATGTTGCAGATCTTGAACGCATCGTAGATTATTGTGTCGCAAGAACCATTTTATTCAGGTCGAAAATTCGTGCAGAATTAAAGTATTTGGGCAGTAGCAGAGTACACAAAGTGAGCAACTTCTGCAGCGAGGCTATTGAAATTGGATAGATAGACTCTGTTTACTCCATAGAATTTCCAACTCCGACGCACCCCTGAAGATTGATTTAGCAACTAATGATGTTTTATTTGAGTTTTTAAGACTGCCATTCGAGCTAGTTTGACCGTGACGCCCTTTGTAATGTGACAGCTCCTAAGTCATATCACGAGCCCACTTTGGGTTTGTTTGATATGTAATCAACTAGTGAGCAGACACTTTGGATTGCTTTCACTGGGCAGTCGAAACTCTACAGATTCATGCAATAATGCCTCCATAAATCATTCCATTATGATTTCTAATTTTCTGAGTATTCTACGCTTTTATTGATCAACTTATTTAGGGACATAATAAATGACGTCGCGTAATCGAAATGGCTGCAACGGAGCTGGAACCACTGAATAAGAATTCCAGTTCAGGAAATGTGGGAGACAACATGGAAAGTCTTATAATATGTTGTGCATAAAATTAACGCAAATGAAGCAAAGAAATCGGGGTTTTTCTTACTTCCTTCTAGAAAAGACACATGTTCCAAGGGAAAAGTTGTCTTTTTCGTTAAGTTCGATAACTTCGTTGTACGAGAGGCTGTGGCCTCGAATTTAGCCATACTTCAAGCCCGTAAATTTTTATCCACTAGGAACAGGCTAAATTTAATTCATTTTTTCGCTTTGAAAACCAGCCTGTGAACGATCAAAATGTGATTATGGCTCTCAGTTGGAGCATTACTTTTGAGGTCGTCCAATGGCGGGAATTAAACAAAAAGGATTAACTGGGTAGGGTCGACGTACTCAGTTACTTGGATAGTTGCATCGACCCAGGTGGTGGTATATCATATGAAGTACAACAGTGACCCAGGAGAAAGTCCGTCATCCAGATTACTTTGGCTTCACTCTTCCGCCGCAAAAGTTACCAATTTTGGCCGCGTCGTTAATTTTAATGAAGCTACTGATTTTGGCAATGGTATTCTATCATAGCACATGTGATGTGCGCTTTAACTTGGAATGGTATTAGATAATCACTATTTCAGAATGACTGCGCTTGTTTCAGATTCCAAAAATTGGACACTAACCAACCTACTCAAATTTTGCGCTATAGTAGATTATCTATTTGGTCCAGTTCAATGTGCCTACTGGAGAAAATTATCAACGAATGCCAAATTTTCGGAAAATTTACGGAATGTCCTGCGTTTGCTTGGTCCAGAATGTAACCCGTATCAACATTTTAGTGAAAGAAAGCCATGTCTTCTTTCGGCAAATTTGTGTTCATGCGCTCATGTAGTAAGCTTTCTTCCAGTATGACCGATGTTGCTTTTGTCGCAGTTCTCACATGTAACCTTGTAGATAACATCTACTCTGTTTTGATTTTTTCTTTAGGATTTGAAATGTGTTTTGGTGAGTCTGCGGGTCCCTCTGATGCCCAATATTTTGCAGTCGATCTTTCATTATTCCCGTTATTTATCCGTCTGAGCGGATTATGCTGAGAGGTAGCAACTGCAATCAGATCACGTTGGCTGTAGTTATTGGTTGTTAAACCTCAACTGAACCAGCCGGTTATGAAGCGAGGGAGGCTACTGATCCAAACAGACCATTTTCGGAATAACCTACAAAGGAAGTGACGAGACAATGGACTATCTGTTCCTTAATCTTCCAATCTCGGAAAATGGGGTTCACAAGTCCAGTTACATTAACGCTGTTCATGCCGATGCCAATGGGCCACATGCTTTTCTTATGACAAAATTGCTCACATAAAAATTACGTCCAAACACGCTCTCTACGAAATAATCCAGCTTGAAACCTAACACGTTCAGCACCAACAAATGCAGCGATTCCAGACGGTTTTTATTCCGCGTTCTTACCTGTTTTTTCACGGCATCCCCAACACGTGTCTTATGAACAATTAAATCCTGATGGTCATAAACACGATTTTCATCGACACAGACAATGTGAAATCCACAATTTCACGCGCGGATCTGGTTAGGCTTTATTCTGCGAAAAAAATACTCCGACTAACACTGCTATGCAGAGTATCACTGGAAATACACAACCGATTCTTAGCTCCTCTATTGTTTCTATCAAATCCAATGATCCCAAGACGGTGGACAGTTTTCGGCTGCCGATTCCGCACCATTAGTTCTCATCTTAAAAGGATTTTGTTAGTTCCAAGTTAGTTTGACATTTCTAACTTTCTTAATTGATTACTATGGCATAAAATAATTAAAGTGCTCAAAAGCGTTTCGCGCTATAAAACTTTCTACAACCATACTTGAATTATCAGTTGATCCAGAGCTCATGAAACTCCTGGCGATTCGTTTGGTTTATGGAAGCCTGTTAGTCAGGCAATTCACTCTTTATGTGAAAAGGAAATTATCGCTGGTGGAGTGGTCAGACTGATAGTAGCCGCATTGAAGCGTGACAGAAAAACGCGAGGAATTTCTGGTGGTAATCGTTTGATTTTAAACAATTGAACAACTTCGCATGGGTATAACAGAGAAACCGTAGGATGCACTTCTTCATTGATCGGGTGTGCGTTCCCGAAGACTGCTCTCAGGGGATAATACTTGCAAGCACCCTTGGTTAAGGAATTAAGAACTTTAATAACTATTAATACTCGTTTTGCCACAGTGAAACATTTTCGCCCTTCGTTCTGAGTTTCTGAAGCGCCATCCTTTAAGAGTTATTCAATCACATTGTGCATGAGCTGGACGGGGTTGAACCATATCAGTATGATATTGCTTTTCATTGTTCCACGCGATTCGTGCCTCCTTTTTTGTTGGACACGTTTATACACTTCTGCGTCCCAATTAATTAAGCTAAAGTTTCCCCGTGTGTTTGAATTTTCCGGACCAAAAGGTTTTGCCTTGGGTCCTAAACCTTAATCTCCAATCACTGAGTTGCCACTACCTAAATGAATTGCATTCTAGTCCTGTTGGTCTTCAATAGAATACTCGTTTTATTCTAAATTTTCCTCAGCAAGCTGGCTTGCTTCTTGATGTTTCACCAACTAATGTTTAGAATCAGCTTCATGAAAACTCAATTCGAGCAATTCTATTTCATCTGAGTTTAGTGTTGTCTCCAAATCGTTTTTTTCCAAGAACCCGTCAGTTCTAATCACGGGCGTTTTCAGGAGATCTGCGAAAGTTGAGAAAGTGCTCACGAACTTCAGCAGTGGACTGGCCTGCCAAACGATTATACACGGATTTGCTCACTGAGAAGTAGACGGGTTTCGCAGACCACGAGGCATCGAAACTGATCTATCATCCCTACACCTCGTTAGTTAGATCGTCGGCGGCGATGTTACCCTCAGTCCATACAGTTATCAAATATACTCAGCATGACGTCCTCCGGTCAAGACAACCCTAGTCGTCTTTGTCATCAAAGACCCAAAACTCTACCGATACGACTGCTTCCATTGAAGCGTGAAATCCATACGTTCGATACAATAACTTATTTCACTCCGGTACTTCCAACGTTGCTTAGCGGATGAACTTCTTACGAGAAAAAATGATCTCTGGCTCTCTTTGTTCGCCTAAAAGACGTATCGATTAGTTCCTATGGACTATGGAGCTGTAAAAACTTTGTGCTGATTCTCCAAACTCTTTGTTCACCTGGTCCACATTTTGGTCACGTAGGTACTAACAAAATGAATTCATTCACCCGAATCACGTGCTGGTAGGCGCAGTTGGATGCACACGGTGTGCAGACTGCGGAAATTGTCTACACAAGATTCATTAAAAACATCAGAATATTTTCTTGACCGTTATCACGTTAGACTTCATACCGTGCGCATACGGATTACTGCGGATTCTTTCCATGCCATCGTCACTGCTAGGGCCGATTTAGGTTTGCCTGAGGCACACTGAACTTTTTCTTTCACAGTAAAGTTTAATCAAATAGCATTAAAACGTCACGGACAATCGTATTCAACCTATTGTTGAATTTTCAAATCAATGTTCGATCTGTTTTAGTTATGAGCATGCATGTGCTGCTTCTGTCCTCTGCATTCCACTTTGCAGAAGAACTTTAGTGGAGCCCTCAAAGGCGTAATTTGCTCCATTAACCCCTATTAATTTCTCATATTTATCAGTGGTTGACCTTTTTCTCATTTACTTTCGGACAGCTGCACAAAACTACAGATAAACGTCCATCGCGCATAACAATCCCGTAATCCCAGAACATTATGAGTGCATTATGATTCCTACAGTTAATTTTGAGGCATCGAGTAACAGCCACCAAATAGAATTGTTATTTCAAACGACAAAAATAAAGATTACCATTTTAGGTCTGAACGACCTACCAATTCGCAGACGCCATGTTGATCAAGTACAGTTCACCGATGAAAGTCATTCTGCAGTGAAACCACCTGCTGCTGTACCAAATACTAATTGCGATTAAGACCCATGAGAATCGGAAGTCTTAATGAATGGGCAAATGTAAAAAGATTCGGAGGAATTCGTGCACTACCGGCAAGGGATTACAAATATCTAGACTTCAATTCCACTTATCACAGATGTGATACATGTAACCAACTAATAAATAAATAAATTAGAATGTTTTTACAGTTCAAATACAATTCGGTAAATTCACGTAATTCCGTGTTCACACGCAAAATAGCTTTCTTTGCCAGTTCATTACGATTGCTAATTCAGTGTGCAAGTAGTAATCATCTAACCTACCGCTACATCATATTTTCCAAGCCATCTGCAAGAACGCATACTCTTATGCAAAAATCCGGCATTTCTTCATGTTTATCTCTTGCACCTTTTAGTTCGTTGATTCAATTTCTAAAGTGATACCCTCTGCCTTTAAGTTTCGACGCAGATGGGAGGTTTATTTTCCAGTTTGAGCTCATGTTTCCAAATGCATTTCCATTGATGACCTGTAATTTTGTGGCAGATTAGTCTATTGCTTGAAACTAATTGCAGTTATTTACGTTGACCTGTTTTTCACCTCCAAAGTCGCATGTTACAATCAACAAATTCGGTAGGTGAGCAGGACCAGGACTTCCGACCTGCCGTTACTACTGGGTCCCAATCAACTTTCTATGGTATACATTCCCGATCGCTTCCTGTTCCGTGAAATCAAGCAACTGTGTGCAATACCAGAAATAAACTCACTAACAGAGTTCGGCGCAAATCCCATCAGCCAATGTGATGAAACGCATGTAACTATTGTGGCCAGAGTCATTCCAGAATCAGCTGCAGATTCCGTAATATTTTACGTTAGAAATTAGGCCCAGTTGGTTGTTTTCTGTTTGTGTGTATTAATCAGCAGACAAGTTCACCTGACATTCCGCTTAACCAATCTAAGCTGCGTTCTTACTTTCTGACCCTAGATTTGATAGACATAAATTCTCTTTCTAATTGTCGCATTATTCCTGTATCATTTTACAACGGACAATGACATCACTTGTTGGTTTATTTCAAGCATGGCTTTTAGATGTCTGAAACCTCCTGTATAATCCCATTTTTCTGTCCTTTCAGTTAAGGGCATCGCCGATCGTTAGTTGTCCCATTCGGGAGATTTTAAAATTAGTTTAGTCGAAAGCTGTCACTAATTCGTTCCTTGCAACTTATTACGAATATTAAGCAGCAAGTACAGCGCCTGTCATGCACTTCGCTGCAGAAAACTCGTTGTTTTTACAAACCACGAAAATGACAGGAATATATCATTTAGATTTGTAAAACAAACAACTTTTTTTTCAGAACCCCCTGGGATGGAAAACATGAAACTTGATGTCCGTCACTCACTAATGAAGACCCGGGATATAAGAGCAAAGTAAACCACCTTCGTCTGACAAAATTATTTCCTGTCAGTAATTCATTATTAGCAGTCAAACATATAGAAACACCTAATTGTCTATGGTTTCTACAATTTTGGTCAACCCTTGCAGGAGAAGACGGCTGTACGTGCGTACTTTTCGGTAAAACTGCTCACATCAACATTGTACCAGATTCATCCAAATCAGCAATTAGGTCATCCAAAAGAACAACAGAAGAAAAGTGAGGAGAGTTTCTGAGTAATTACTGCTCCCGAAATTGTTCGTATAATCCTATTAGGCCATAGAGTTGTCGTCACGAGACTATGCACAAGAAATCAAAAAGATGTTTGTCTTGCTTCAAGTTGAAACAAATTTGCGATCAGGTCCAACCAGTAGGGTATGCCGATGAACATTATCCAAGCTCACCCATCTCAAAGAAGTGCTAAAATACCTCTCGTACTATGAACACGTTAAAAGTAGTTGTCCAAAGTTTTAAACTTTAAGGCGAAATTCTTTGTCACTGTGAAGGCTCCGAGGTTTGGTGATAGAAATCGGTACGTCTTTCGTCAGCTTATGACGTTATCAGTCCTTGAAGAGGACTCATGACATACCTGGGACAAACGCTTCATCCACTGGTAACCGGGACGTGTGAATTCATACTCCTTCTATCTCATGGATGTTGTATACCTCACAAAATGCTGCGGCACCAACACCCAAAGCATAAGGGAAGAAATGAGACGCAGCCTGTATTGGTACGGATACGTTAGGCAAGATAGCACTGTTCACCCAAGGATTGCTGGTGCACAATATTTCAAGTAATCTTCACCAATAAATGAGGTGCAAGTGTATCCAAAATGAAGCCCTTTAGAATATATACATATATGCATCGGTGGCTTATGTAAGCCAAACATGTATGACTTAATTCACATTTGGTTTGGGGTCTGCTTCTTTAAGATATTTCTCCATTGTGTAGTCACAGTAACAGTTATAATTATGTATATCGGTGGCATATATTATCTTAATACGTGAAAATAATAGTGACATCTTGCAATTTCTTTTTCATACAAAAAACTACTATTTCCGACTACCTGGGGATTCCGGAAACCATCTAATACCTTCTGAGCGTACAGTATATTTTGTAAATTTAATAATAAGCAGTGTACATATGCGGGATACCGTTATTTGTTTTTCGGGGTTTACCTACTAGAATACTGAGCATCCTGTGCATTGAAAGAGGTAAACACAGATCGAACCGTTAGAACGTCCAGTGAGTCATGAACTTTGACTTCTTCTTAGGCGGTTGACGCAAATGAACAGACTAGCTGCTCCGATAAAGAAATTCAAAATCACCTTTGGGAAATAGGTAATGCTTTTGGATTATTTCAAAAATCAATCTAAAATTTCCATATTATAGTTCAAAGAAGTAAATAAGTAATGGTTTCGGTTACTGATAGGAGTCTTTTTAGGTTAACTTTGGACCCAGTTTGTAAATATCAGGGCCAAATGATGTAAGGAGTGCATCGAAAAATCGACGTGCCATGTATTGGTTTTTAATTGTGAATGATATAATGTTAATAACACAGGGTTGTTGGTAGATGCAATGCGCCCACGTTTCGACTACCGTGGGTAGTCTTTCTCAGGGCAAGTTTTACAATCAGATTTGTTGTTAACATTGTTATTACCAGTATATCATTCACAATTATTAACTGGACCGTTTCTGGGTGTTTTTGCTAATTGGACGTTCTATAGCAGAGGATGCTAGAGTAATTTTCATTCTTTCTACATGAATCGCATTTGGATTATCTTCATGCAAGATTGAAAACTTTTCGCTGGAAAACATACCAGTACAAACCAGCCACTTTATTGACAACCGTGGCTTTTGACCTCATCCCAACAGTCTTTTTGTTTTGTCCCATCCAGCATTTCACTAGAAAAATTCGAAACTTTGCACGCTGTCGGGCTCATTTCAGTATTAGTTCCAGTTCATTCCTAGTATTGTCATCGAATCTGAAACGTTAGTCGAATTGTCTTTCAAGCAGATGTTTTGCTGGTCCCCTAAGCACAAAGAAGCATTTCGAAGTGTACTGAATCATTTTTTTATAAATCCGTTTTCCCTTAAATTTCCATTAACCATTATTGCAGATGTCTTCTCTGAAGGCAACTAAACTTCACCCTTACAAGCTTTATATTTCTTGATCGTTTAGTCGCCCGGAATTCGGATAATCTCAAACGCAACCTGCGACTCAAATAACGCGCCGGGTCATTCAACTATAAAAATACATGTTTTGCACAATTCATACCTTTGACTGGCTAACAAGTTCTAAAGTGTGATACGTGGTATTCATATTTCCTTTGCAAAATTCTCTGCCGTCATGGTAAGGCCACAGAATGCAGCTTCCAAAGCCAAGTTCTGCGACGTTCAGCAGTAATGTTTGATTGGGCTTTCCAGAGGTGTCTTCGATCAACGCTATTCAAATACCGCTCTTCGTTGCCTTCAGAAACGTTTTCCTGGTGATGTGATAACACATGAGAAATTAGTCGGATTTGATCCATGAAACCTGAAAATGTGTTTGTGAGGGTAGTGGGTATAGACTCGTCTTAACATCTACCAGGTTCAGAGATCAACACAGCTGCGGTGATCTCGCGGTGGTTATGTCAATCGATAGGGGGTGCAAAAACATTGCATTAGAAGTTTTTCATTAATAAACGAACGATTTAGTCTGCTGGATTTAGTCTTTCTCATTAGAGTTGGCAGGAATTGGTGAAAGTGGCCTCGAAATAGACTCCATCGAGGATTTATGACTGAAGTAGAGCAGACACCTCTTCACATTTTCTGCACTACAAAACAACCGTGTAATTTTATCATGCATTTCCAAAGATTGAAAAACATGAAACAAACCCGGATTACTCGAGTTGCAAATATGTCATGACAAAATAGTGATCCTGCGATGCAGCGCTTTATTGATCTTATCTGTGCACTTTGTTGATTGCAAATGAACTTTGAACACGGTTGTTTTGTTATATTAAAAACTGCTTTTATCCACGGATTCCACTGCACTGGTATTCCTTATTTCGTGGTCCCTTCATGCCATGATTCCCATTTCTGGGTAGTATTATAATACCACCGAGTCTGTGTGAAGATTGTTGAATTGCGTTCTGTGCTATATATTCTCAGTGCTACCACCACTTATTATTATTACTGGGACTGCGGTGACTGGAGTTATCTAACTTTCCTACCATGTACTGCTGCAATTTGCAACCGTTGACTTTTCAATCTTACAAGTGTAGAATTACAATGATATAATTGGAGCTTGGTGCCTTGACAGTCAAAGAACTAGACTCCGAGAGGAATACTTCTCACCTTCTGTGATCAAAAGCCTGGGGCTTCACAATACTCCTATATTACTACCCCTTTTGGTTGGCATGGGCGATTGCTAAAACCACATTTTCTACACGTGGGTTTTAAAGCAGCCGAAAGAGTGAAATCACACTCTCACAGGAGAGTTAAACTGGTCAGTTCGAGAATTCACTTTGCAGTTGTAAACACAAGATTCCAAGTACAATTATGGTGATCAACGGGAAGTGTACTTAGGAAACTTACTGGTCGATAAAATCAGTTGCTCCGAATTTTAACGGCCTCTTCCCTTACTTTAGTATTGAACCTTATGGTTAGCAAGTTCACTGTGTGAACTGTATCGGGAAGACAGATTTCGTAGAAGTAAAAATGATAAATTTTCCTTAATTGGAGCTTGCCTAGATGGCGCCACGGTAGTCTTCGGAAGCTCAGAATGACTTTATAACCCGTACCAGCAACGGCCACAACTGCATATTGGATGATCGAAAAGAGAGTGAAAAGCGTGCTCCATTTTTGTTGTCCATTTATTGCTCACCCGGTACCGGACCGGTAGAGGCAGCATTTCCGGACTTGTTCCTCATGCCGTGACCGAAGTCGCCGGATTTCATCACAATTTTACCGGACGCTTTCCGGACTAACACCGGCTTATGTCCAGATCCGGGCCGGATCCAACTGCAGGCAACGAATCCTGTGCTCCCACAGTGTTGTTTGCCCGCACATAGAACACTGCGTAGCACTCAAAAGCTTCATTATGCGATATCGCTTCCATTTATTCATATCAGACATTCTGCACCAAATAGAGAAGTTGGTCTGTGATACAGAATGTGAGGCTGTGAAATTACAAATCAGGTTAACAGCAAAAAGTAACATGCATGCATTATTCCATGAAACGGCTTTTACCGCTAAATTTTTAAAGCTGTCTAAGGTACAACCTCAAATTCAAACCATTTGTAACGTTTTCACCGCTAGAGCGTGGCTAGTCAATAAATTATATAATTTATTATCGACATATATACTGGAACAATATGCAATAAAAAATGCACGTCTCCAGCGGAAATATAACAAGAACAAAATATATATCAATAAACCCAACAGCAAACAGTTTTTGGCACGTTCAGTAGCGCAGTGAACACTACTCAATGCTTGACAAATCACCACAACGAACAGACGGAATGTTCGCGCCCTGGAAAATCTGACCTCAGTAGAACAAAGCGGCTGCATTTTGTGGCGCATCTATTAGGGTCAATCCTCAGAAAATGAGCATCAATTTAATCATCGCGCAGTTCCAGAAAAGACTGTAATTTTCTGCCAAGACAAACACACCTTTCTCTGCCCAGATGTTTCCGGATGCCGACCGGACAGAAATCACGGGTACTCTGCCAGTTGGGTATTTTGCGGGTTTCAATGAGGTCTAATTTTGAAGGTCGGTTTGTAAGGGGTTGGTTATGCGCGGCCGTCTCAATTCTGATTGTGAAAATTTTGACCGTGGGTAACAGGCTTCGGCTCATGGGTTTTCTTTCCAATTTCACGTTTTGAATTTGGAAGCTTGCAGTCCCCTCTTACGGAAGACGTGGCTCCTTACATTTTGGAAGGCGACTACCTGGAGATCATCCGAACGGTATAAATTGCCTTTCGGATTGAAAGTTTTTATTTTTCTTTCATTATTTTTATGACAGTATGGCCTCCGTTGGAAAAGTCGGTGTGTATAAGCCACCACTCGTTATCTGTGGCATTAGTATCTTGCTGCCAGTGTATATTTTGCGTGTATTTTTGAAGGCGAATCATGGGGATCAGGAATGACTTACTGGGCCGGTCAAAATGCATCTTTTTTAGTTGAATTTTTCACACCTACATACATAAGGCACGATGTGTCCATGACTGAAACTAGGTTCCTCTGCTAGTCGTGGTAACTCAAGGACAACCGTCTGGTGGCGCCAAAAGAAAACACAGGTGTGCGATTTACATCCCTCCGATTTTTACCGGTAAATTGCTGCAGTGAACGGTAATACTAGACATTTCGTGAGAAATTAGCTCACAAAATTCTTTCATGTCCCACGCATCCTCTGCAAATTGCGCTTCATATTTCAACACGATCCGCTTTTCATTCCATACCCTCTAGAATCAATTTCTACAGGAAATCCACTGTCCCCTATTTAGCACCCATTTTGACAAACCGCGACCGTGTTTCGTCCGAATTCCCGAGCAACCTGCCATAATGTTCTGTGATTATTCCTCGACGAGTTATTCTACTTTTTAAGAGGGGATGAGCGTAAGTTTTCTTCCTACTTTATTTTTACCTTCACATTTCTTGAGTGAAATGCGACTTTAATCATTGTACAAAATAGTCTATACCTTGTCTTCCACATCGAAGTCATTGTTGTAGATTGGGTGATAGCTACGACGTCTCTGGCAACCAATGTCAACAATAACTGAGCCCAGATACACGGAGTGAATTATTTCTCTGAACAACGCAATCTATTTGAACAAGCTGAACAAAGCCCTCAAAGACGGAATACATTTCGAACCGACGGTAATGACAGATTCATTAACTAACCCAAAGATCGGGCATATTTGCAGAACACCTCCGAAGGCACTTGGAAAGTTAATGACAGCCTCCTCTCTTGGCAAGATGAACACGGAAGAAACACAGAAGTATTCTATTGTAAGGGAAAAATTGTACATTAAGCGAGCTATGCTATGTAATACAAACAGGCTAGTGCACAAAACGTTCGAGGAAAACTATCGCAATTTTCGCAAAGAGGTAGATGCAGTCCGCAAGAGATGCGCGAGGTAACGTATATCGGCGTAAGTGTATAATATTCATCTGAAGTGGTAAGAACTTTTCATTTATACTGAACGTTTTTCCGCGCAGTTGGAGTTGGCATATGCAGGTTTTATTAGCGTACTCACAGGCATAATGTGTGTATGCATACATATATATATATATATATCAGTATTCACAAATGTCACTTAGGCCATCTTGTACGGCACTGCTTATAGGTTTAATCACAAAATATCTTGTTGGTATAGACAGTGAACAACTAGGATATTGAGCTATATTGATTATGGGCATGAGTGTATTTAGCATGAGATACTAGATGATCAAAAAATGCTTCATTCATTGCGGGTCTGCGGACAGGTGCATGTGTCTGAACGATCGCTAGACGTATAGCAAAAATCACGAATACTGACAGAATTTTATGCATCTCACTTAATCACTCTAACGAAACGCTAGCATACCACGAGTCCTTATCATGTTTTAGTCGCGTTTAGTGATTTTCGGAGGAATATAACGAATGAGTCGAAGGAAATGCCTGTCAAGCTTATGAGGTACTAGTCATGCAGCATACCAATAAAAGATTTCATTGGGCCAAAACTTTCATATTCAGGATTGACTCACGCACATATATTTTAGCTGGTCGTAAGCAAAATGTGGCCGGAATTAATGTGCCTTCCCTACTGCTGTCAATAAAGCAATTCCAGAATGAACCGATTTTGCATCAATTTGGCCAATTTCGTGTATTTTTGGAGCGGCGAAAGGGTCAATTTGGGTACATTTTATGCCGTTTGTGCTGGTTCGGATGATATTTTTCTTGTGCTCTCAACGGTTGGATGGTCCAAGTTAAGCGTTGATTTCATGAGTATTGTGGACATGGTTAAGAAGTATAGCTGTCTTGTAGTTGAGTGCTGGGTTTGAAAGCTTTTATTGTCACGCCTGCGTCTTGGCCCTCAGCTGCTCCGGCTGACCTATTTTCAGAAAATCTTGATGTAGGTAAATTGAATTACACAATCTGGTCTGTTTATTGGTGTCTTGAAATTAATACTGATGTCTGCCACCGACAAACGATGCAACGATTGCATACGTAAGATTTCTTTTCAGTTTCCCAGATGAACTTTAATCTCCTTCCTGTGCAACGCCTGCCAAAGAGTTCTTGCCGACAATTGCGAACCATCTGTTAACAAGTATTGTTTTGTGGTTATCACGAATTCTGGTTCCAAGTGGCCAGAATTGCATTTCATTGTGACTAAATGTTTATGAATTTATTGCATTTCCGGAGAAATTCGGTCGCGAACGATTATTGTATGCTCTACCGACGGACAATGAAAGTCTTTCCACTGCAGGGATGGTGAGAGATTGTTTGAAATACGGGGGTTTTCGTCGTGTGCCATGCCGCATCCACATCATCTTTAGTCCGATGGAATTGCCAAAACTTTTGTTATGCTACTGATAAATCAACGCAGCAACTTCCCTTGAATTTCTGGAGTGGGTGGAAAATTTCCACATCCGATGTCATATTTCTGTGCATGCTGCATTCGGTAACATGCCGAAACTGTTTAATGATCCGTCTTTACTGGCTAATCTACTGTGATTGAAGTCATCGGAAGTGCTATACCAAATCGGAGGTCATTGGCGACTTCATAAGTGCATAGCTAATTGGCTAACATTGGTTGAGACATCATAATCAACTTGGTCAGATTACTATTGGCAAGCTTATTTCTAGTCCTATTATTGAGTGTACGGATTCTGAAATTCCTTTGTCCATTTCAGAAAAGAATAATTCTATTCCTTACTTTACCAATCAATTCAACGAAGTGGAACTGTATAAAAGATTGCATCGTACAAAGCAACGAAATTACAGAACTTCTGGGCTTCATTAAATATGGTACGGATGTTATGATTGCAAATGAAATTTGAAGACTTTCCACGAGCTGCTTATTTGTTTGTTTCCTTACGCGTTATTTCTAGATACACGATATAAATGGACGACCTTGAATTGTGAATATGTACGAATTCGGTTTGTATTCCGACTGCCGTCAATGCCCAGTCCATTAAGGACCGTTTTTTTCAAACTGGCATTATGTCATGGGGTTTCAGGTAATTTTACCGGCAAAGTCAAAGTTGAACAACTCCAGTCCTTATTTCTCTCCGAAGCCTGAAACACAAAGTAACGATTTCATATCTTGAGCAACGCTGTTTATGATTTTAGTAAATGCGGATAAGGAAAAAGGTGAATAGGCCATTGTTGGTGATTTTCGTTTACGAAAATTCCCAAAGTTTATAGAATTCACGAAGAAGTGGTCTTTCAGGCCTCCAAAGACTCGGCAGTTTTAATGAAGTCTAATTGTGAAGGTCATTCGGTCTCGTGACCAGCTGTGATTGCTTGCTGCGCATGAGTTGCGCTGTTGTGGTCATGGTTTTCGTCAATTTTGTATTGAATGAATTAGTGGGTTTCCTTATTGATTACGTGAACTCGTATTACTTGTGTTAGAAGGTATCTTATGGACTGTTATTATTGAAACCAAATCATTTAATTAAACATAAATGTAAGATTTGGGCTTAGTTTTTGCTAACAAATTACTTTTGCCAGTGAGTACTTCATTACGCTCTCGTAATCGTAAAACTTACTTGTTTTCTGATGTACATTATTGTGGATCACCCGGATGGTATTTCTTAAGCATGACATCTGCTGGTTTACCGAACTTTCTTAAATGATGGAACAATATTTATTAGAGACTCAGTAACAAATCTTTACATTCATGTTTAGGGTGATTTCCTGGCAGTCACTGTCTAACATATTTTCCTCCATCGTTTCATTCTGCAGTTTCTGTTTTTTTGCCTTTTGTCAGTTTGTGTGTAAAGTCCCGCTGTCTAGGAGTTTCGTTATAATTATTACGACAATAAATGACTCGACGAATAACTTCAAGTAGTGTTAATATATGTGGTCACTCTAGAACATCGATGAGAAAATGAAGAAAGGAAGCTCTGCAGGTTGCTCGAGCCCAGGTAGAAACACCATAGCTGTCAGACTATTAATAGTGGATCTAAGCTGTGGTTCTAAAGCTTTTCGTTGGTCACTAAATATGTGATAGCCCAACGTCTCCTGACTCACAAGTAAGCTGTGGATGTTTAATGAGAGCACTTGTGGTATGTGCGAACGAGACGCCGTATATCTCGAGAAGTTTTCAAGGGTAAAACAGTTTTGTGTGCCACTAATTTATTGTAGTGGCGACCAAACAGAGGGAGAAACTGAGTATGTTTCCTTATCAACTAGTGGCGCAGCTGATTCCTGGTCCAGCACAGGACGCCCGTAAATTAGATCTTTCTTATGATAACAATATCTAATTTTAGCTCCCAACACGCAAAACCTTGCTCGAACACAAAAGTCTAACGTGGACGTAAAAAGTCAGTTTTACTTGGAGATTAAACCTTTGCTTTAAATAGACTTGGTTTCTGTGATATCCGTAATTTCTGTCATGCGTCAGACGGCGTTGCAAATGTAGTTATCAGTGGAGGCAACCAGAACCTACATTACGACCGTGTATTAAGCTGCACTTAAAAATCTACTGAATTTTAAGGCCAAATTTTTCATGAACGTACGGGTATCAACATTCGGTGATGGAACTCACGATGTCATACGTCAGTTAATGAAACCATCCGTTCTGAACAAGAAAAGTGCCCATGGGAAAACGGTTTTGCTGGCTGAAAAGTTTGTGCGTCGGTAATAGGTCAATTCAAGACTGGGTTGCTTCCAACCTGTAGATGTTCTTTGCCGTATAGGCTACCCAGGAGCCTTCGCACAAACAGAGCAAGACAACCTCAGAAACTCAAGCAGCATTGCTGTTCATCGTTCCGTGACAATGGTGAGTCCCCTGCTAACTGCTTTTAAAGTAAGCTTCATGAAGAAATGAGATATGTGCATCCGAAATGAAAACAAGGACAACGTATATATTTGTCTATTTGACATTTATATGCCGTGCGGCTTCATTTCTACAGACACTTGGGACGTTTGCTACTATCAAGTTATATTGCCACCATAAACATCCTTGTCAATATATTAAACTAATAATGCCATTTCCCTTTTTTGTTCAGAGTGAAAACAAATTTTTGGGCACGATTCGGGATCGTTTTGGGGGCGTTTTTGCTAACTGGGGGTGGCAGTTTTTGTATGACGAGATGGGAAGTTGCCCATTAATGAACAGCGTATTGTCGCCATGTAATGATTGCGTAATGCAGTTTACCTTGCATTTGTGGGTGCAGCTTTGTTATTAGTTGGATAGTTACGTATTTCTTGTTTGCCTGAACTTTAGTAGATAAATGTATGTATAGTAGTAATGTTATCGTTAGCAGAGTTACCCATGTGTTAAGCAAATAAAAGACCAGTTATGAGCAGCTGAATGCAAGAAGTCAATGCATACTTTCCTTTCATTTCCGAATATGGAATAGTCGCAACTGACTGCTCATTCGTCAAAGGACTAAACCAATCCAAGCAGCCGCACAGGGTTTTCTTGTACATTGTTCGATTGATATTTTAGTACATTTCCAAATATCAACGCTGGTCTTATTTTGTTTTGCTGCAGACCGTCGCGTTAGGAAAGGGCAATTGGGGAAACCAATCGACGCAGGGAGAATATGGGCGCCTTTAACTAGAATTAGATTTAGTTTGCGCTTCATAGGATTTCTTTGTGCGGGCGTTTATATGAGGTACTTAATAAGCTTTTATTGGGAGACTTTGCGAGGAAATGTTGCAAAATGCATACCGGGGTGTTTGGCGACGTTTTTGCAAAAGAGTCCCGAGAACGACCGCTGGTTGTTGCAAAGTGCCTGTTTTGGGGTCGGTTTGTGGACTGTTTCGGGGTGTTTGTGCTGACTGGATGTTTTATTCTCCCAAGCATTCGAATAATTTCAACCATTCCCAAACAAAATTAGTAGTAACATGTAGCAAAAACGTTCAACATGACTGTTCGACTGCATTAGAAGCTGCTTGCACAAAGAGGTTATACTGACTACAATTCGACTTACCATCTCTTATCCTTTGTTTTCTTCGTGTGGATGGCATTATAGTGCCACGGAGTCTGTAAGCAGGCTTGTAAATTAAGTCATTTACAAATTCTTGATGCTATTACTAATTACTGCACACCCAGTCAGCATAAAAGCCCGGAAAATGCCCCAAAGCAATCCTAGAACATACCCCAAAACGACCCCAAAGGTACACATTTGAAACAAGAATTATAGCGTCCTGGTTGATTTTTCAAAGCCGTACGACCTCAATAAAATCGCGTAGTAAGACTTGCTAGAACATTGGAGGTCTCAAGGACTATTTCTTCGTATATTCTACAAACTTTAGGAATCTTCGTGAACGAAAATCATCAACTGTGCTCTATTAACTTGGTTGTTTATGCGAATTTCCTAAAATTATCAACAGCGCTGCTCAAGATATAAAATCAGTTATATGCATTGTGTTTCAATCTTCTAGGAAAAACAAAACCGGAATGTTCAGTTTACGCCGTTACCGGTAAATTTGCTAAAATTTCCTGTTATAATACCACTTTGAAAAACACTCAATAAAATAAAACTTCTGGCCTGATTTATCAATTGGTGGTTTGAACTTGACCTCCATTTATGTAACTGTTGGACAAATTTGGATGCAACTACTGCCGTGCTATCCGCCTTAGGAGGTCTTCTCTATGTGATCCGGAATGATGACTTTATAATGCTTTCCAATCGATATTGGTTGCAGTAAAATAAACGCAACAAAACAACCACCTGTTGAACCACTCTTTAAAGTTGGCCATTTCTGTGCACATTTCTCCTAATGCTGTCAGAAAAAGCAGGGACTACGCAATTAATTTTTAATTCTTCAGTATCGGTAAAGGAAAAATTAAAAGACAGGAAGTACTCTATTTGCCCGGTTTTGTTGCGAGGAAACACTCCCGTCTTGGCTCATTATAGTTGCTCTATTGACGTAATGTAATTAATAAAATGTCTCATGTGTTTAGGAAGCCACCCAATGCAGATATTTTTTCACGATTATTCGAGGTCATGGTTGTTGCAGGCTATAATGACGTCTGACTTTGAAAATCGTTTTTTCAGGCTACTAGACAGAGGTCTTCCGGGAAATTTAAGTAGCCTTTCGGACTGAATATTACTTTTCTTCATTTTTCTCCCATGGGATCTACCTTCATAGTTTTGACGTAGTAATATTGGTGACGTTATCCATGTATATTTTGTTTGTATTTTATGAAGCCGCCACGCAGGCCAGGAATTTCGTGATGATCCGGCCACAATAGATCGATGTTTTGAACCGTAAAGTTGATTAACATGCGCAATAAATGGACTGTCTGCTTCTTGTGGATGATTTAACTCTGGTTCGTGTTTCTCCGCAACGTTTATGTCCAATTTTGAACCGTTTAGTCAAGACTGTTACCTCCGTGCTCACGACGGGTCTCCATCATGGAATGAGCAAAACATCTGACGTTGGGAAGTATTTCAATGAGCTCACTGGTAAACTAAAAAGGCTACTCACGCACGGAATTCGCACCCATCGGAAAGGCCACAGTGCCTGTGTTACACTTGCAAGTGTCACTTCGGACGTGTTGGCTTGGGATAGGACCATTCAAAATAAGAATTATTCGCAGTAGTTTTCATTCGGAATAAAGAGCACTCCTTGATAATCTCGACCGCCATCGCGCCATTTGTTGATGAGGCGGTCCTTTACTGCATCATGTAATGAGAGTAATTGAAATAATTTATTATTCGTGCAAATGCAAATGAACTTTGGACCCGTGTTTAACCTTGACTTCAAGGTTTTAATTACCGTACGAATACAACTCGTGCTCAGCAAGTGTGTGTTTTGGGATTCTATCAGTTGTTTTGGGCTTATTCACTGGGAATTCAGTTATTCATTACCAATTCATAGATCACGCTGGCGTCCACTTTAAAATCCTTACAATGCAAAGTTTCGTTACTGAACATTTGGAATTCAGTCCGCCATGCCAGGAAACCGAAGACTACCTGGAGCTCTTTATGATATAGTGCATAAGTAATGAAAACTCTCAGGAGATTGAGCTGTCATTTGTGGGCGAGGAAGATTATGCACTCATCAAAAATCTTTCAGCTGAAGACTTCAATGTCTCTGAAATAAGGCAAAATAAATTCTCTATTGTGGGCATACATTCGTCCGGTAAATTTTGAGGCACTTAAAGGAGTCCGTTTTTCAACCTGATGCGAACACCTAATCATGATTTTTGGGATCTCATAGTGTATCCGTAGGCCCATTCAGTATAATGTAATTTTGGTGACCAACTAAGAATTTCGTTGCGGGTTACTCTTATCGCTGGTATCTTTAGCGGAACGTGGGTTTGTCCCTCCGGATATCTATCGGCTCATGTCGTGTGAAGAATTTCAGTGGGAAATCTGCTGCAAATGAAAGTCTAGAAACTTCACAAAGTAGGAATGAAAAGTCTCCAAAGGCCGCCTGAGCGTCTGCGAAATTTCGGAACGATTGTTACTAATCGTGAGTGTGCAGAACGGAGCCCGGAGATCTTCAGAACTCCGAGTTCAAATAAAAATCGGCTTGGAAGCCGTGCTTCTTGTGGTACGTTTCGTCCAGGGCACAGATATCCACATCGAACCTCGGCCTGTTATAAGTTTAATAAGCTTGGGCACGTCCAGTCAGCGTGCAAATCGTCCAAATCATGCAAAATAGTGAAATCAGATAATGCCACGTTCAGTGGCATATTCCAAGACTTCGGATCTTCTTCAGACTGCTGACTGTTCTAAATCAGGTCACTTGTATGAGTCTCTTGCAACTGTTAAAAGTAATCAACACAATTTTCTTGTCGGTACTGCTATCGTTGGGCTCATTATCAAAAAGCTTCATTTGATTAACAATTTTCCTGAATGTTGCAACCGCCAAACTTCAATCACTATATATGCAGTCTTTGAAAACCGCTTTGAACATTGTAAACGTAACCACCAAGTTCGCTTTTAATTCTTGCAACCAAGTAAATAACCACAATTTAGTGCGACAGCCACAAAGTTGTTTCACGTTCAGTTGACGTTAAATGCTAGTTAAAACAGTAAATGTACTTTCAGGGATTTCATTCTTGGCTATTCTTGTGCTGCTGGCAGCATTACAGAACTCCCCTCTGTTCATCAAGTGACCAGTAGTAGGACGGTCATCATTATCATCAATACTGTTCAGCGCTAAACAACAAGGCAAGCCTCACTGACCGCTGCATTTCCCCAAAATTCGACGGTTCTATAAACACGGGATATTCAAAGGGAACCAGGCGTGGACCTACATAGACGAGAAAAAATACGATGCTTCTGCAGCCTGCACACGGAACATGGCCCAAATGTACAAACGCACTCTTCCAACCATTCTGACTTGATAGCAAATGGCAACACGATTGCCACTGTTCATGGGCCAATGCCGTATCCTTCAGCGTTTCCAGTCAACTAGCTGACGAGTTTTTCGGACCCTATCCAACGACACGTGAGGAACTTATTTTATTTAATTTCGCTGTACACTTTCCCATCCCGCGTTGCCACGCCATCTGTTGACCTCCACATGGCTTCTTCCATTCCTTGGGAGGAATACAAAATATGGCACAATATGGTAGACGGGTGTTCGACACACGCAACATGTGACCCAACCACCGGATGCTTACAAGTTTCATTTGAGTAAACAAGGTGTTCTGAGAGTCGGTACGTGGAACTATATTCCTGACCGATCAATCCGTCCAATCCTAGCCATACGACGTAGACGTCAGTGGTCGAAAACCTGTAGCCGACGAACATTTCCCTCACGCGTACTCCAAGTCTCGCAAACGTACAAAAGAACTGAGCGCGCTGCGGAACAGTAACCACGGCCTTTTAATTTCAGTGAAATATCACGCCAACGCCACAGGTGGTTCAGTTCAGCGCAAGCTGCGCGCACCTTCGACATACACGTGTTTACTTCTTCTGCCGAGCTACCATCGTTCGACACGCAACTACCAAGGTAGGTGAAACGGTCTGCAATCATTAATTTCTCTCCGCTGAGCACCAAGTTCGGCACTACTGTCGTCAAGTCCTGCAACAGCAATTTGCACTTTGAAGGTACAAAGAACATGCCAAAGCGAGCGACCGATCTCAAGAGTCCATTTGGTGCGCGTTGTGCATGGTCCACCGATTGGAACAGACACACAGCGTCACCTGAGTAATCTAGGTCACACAGCTTCACACCACTACCCAGTTCGACTCTGACATCTCGGGGTCTGCCTAAAGTATCTTCCATCACTTCTTCCATCAAAAAGTTAAACACGAATGAGATGGGACACCCCCGTCGAACGCCACTAATCGTTTCGAATGAACTTGATAGTTCACCGCATACCCTCACGCGACCACAAGTATGCAAATACAATGCTCGCAGCAGGTTCACGAACTTCGCTAATATACCCTTCCACTGGAGAGCACTCAACAGTGCAGGTCGATCCGCTGAGTCGAAAGAAAATTTGAAGTCGAGAAAGACTACGATCGTAGGGCAACGGTGTGTGTGGCGCGTTTCTGGTATTTGGCGAACAATGAATATCTGGTCGATGCAACCTCGACTTGGACGAAATCCGGCCTGCTGTTCGCGGATGTTACTCTCGCGAACCGGTGTCAAACGGCGCAGCATTATTGAAGCTAAGACTTTAGTAACTATCGGAATTAAACTAATCCCGCGATGATTGCTGCAGTCAAACCGTGCGACCCTCTCGAAAATGCGTACAATCAGCGACTCATAACACGATAACGGAATATGCTCCTCGTTCCAAACATCACGAAGCAAGGAGATGAGGTATTTCATCAGAGCTTCTCCACGCAGTTTGAGATGAACGGAGTGTAGTTTGTGGGAACCAGCTGTTTTTCTCCATTTCAGAAGTAGAATAATCGGCTCTGCTTCCAAATCCGTTGGTGGGACGACAGACACTTCCCGAGAATTCGAAGCTGCAGACGTCTTTGCCCGAAATATTTTAGGTTGCGGCCAGCTAAACTGATTCTTAAAGCACTCAGCCCAACGGTTTAGCTTTGTTGTGCAGCATGGCGGAGCTGTCCATTCCTATGGCACACGACTTCACTAACCGAAGTTAACCGACCACCGCTGTCGTGTATAAGCTCAGACAATCTCTCACTGTTACCTGAAGCGGACGCTTAGTCCATCTCTTCGGATAATTTAATCCCTCTAGTTTTTTGTAGTCATTCTCAAGGCTTATCGTCAACTGACGCTGCAACTGTCGACGCATCTTATTCACCTCTTTGCAGTTAGGCAGCTAGGGGTTTTGTTCCATTGGACCCAAAGACCCTTGCGAAATCCAGTGTCTCTGATGAACGCTCGATATAGGACCACAGGCGAAATCTGCTGTCAAATGCATAGCCTACTTAATTTGATCCCACTGATCGTCTACATTGTTGCTCGTTGAGGTTCTTATAATAATATTAATAATAATAATGATAATCTATATTTCTCGATTTGCGAGAGGCATGCGCAAGGCAAGATCAAGTTTTTACAAGGATGATGCACGGGAAATACGAATAATATAAATCTAAGGTAGAGGGGGTGAGAGCAACCTTAATTGATTTGATGGGTTTGCTTGTTTTTGTATATTTCTCGACATACGAGAGTCATGCGCAAAGCAAGATCGAAATTGTGCAAAGAATGCACGGTGCAGACACGAAAACAGAAAGCAAGCATACGATGCAATGTGTTTTGCTCACAAGATTATAACGGGCACTGCGATTTCCTGAGCCCGGGGTTTTGTGTTTTAAAACAAATCTAGAAAATGGTTCGCAAAGATTTTTCTGTGAATGATAACCAATCCTGTACTGCGAGTAATACTATGTTTTAATACAGCAAATGTGCGTATCGCGGGTGCAAAATATGGTTGGAGGACAATGGCTGTCGCCGCCTGTTGACCGGGATGCTCGAAAATCAAGAGTGTTATATGGTGGAGATGATTATCAGTATGGATGTGATAACGGAATGGAGATGAGTGAAAACCAGACCGGATGTCAAAAAAGACAGTATAAAACTCAAAAATCTGAAAGCCCAGTCCGTTGAGCAAGGAGAGCAACGACAATGGATGGAAATTATGCGATCGTAATACTAATACCTGGGGTTTTTTCCGAGCAATTTTGAGTTCATAAATTTCAGCTTGGTCTAGAGAATAAGGTGGCGTTGAAAAAGAAGAAGGAGAACTGGAATCAAATGGGGCGCCGTCTGGTGGAACCGCGTGGAGAACTGTTACCAAGAGCGTCAGTCTATTGCCAAATTGATGAAAAATTACGGTCCTCAGCCGTTTTCGGATGTCAAGATGCATTGTGAATGTCAGTTTATATCAGATGCCAGTTAAAATGCTGTTCATTCGTGAGTCCGTTTTGTATGGATTCGGCAGAAGAATTTTGGGAAGGAGCAAGAGGGAGCCAGTACAAACTGGTACACGTGAACTCAGGAGCTACAGCGCTGTTTACCACAACGGTGCTAGTGGGTGGGGATGACCGAGTGCTGGCCACCCAACCTGAAAAACATCGTTTGAGGGTGAACGCAGGAGGTGTAATCCGCCAACCGAGTTGCATCCGCACACCGCCGCAGCCGAGCTGCCCGCTTGATGTGCGCCGATCACAGCGGTGGATATGACCGCGCCCCGCACTATTGTGGTAACGCGGGCGTGCTCTTGGTGTGGGAAAAAGAATTCAAATTCGGTAGGGTAAGGGATACACCGTCATTCCAGGATCGGATATTCGCCAGAGCAAGGGTAAGTGTTTCCAACCAAACAGGACCATAAGACCTGAAAGAGAGTGAAAAATGACGGACGGCAGTCTTGCCTAGCTGCCGGCTGCAGATTAAGAAGCGATCAATCTTACGGGCAGCTCAGCNTAATAATGATAATCTATATTTCTCGATTTGCGAGAGGCATGCGCAAGGCAAGATCAAGTTTTTACAAGGATGATGCACGGGAAATACGAATAATATAAATCTAAGGTAGAGGGGGTGAGAGCAACCTTAATTGATTTGATGGGTTTGCTTGTTTTTGTATATTTCTCGACATACGAGAGTCATGCGCAAAGCAAGATCGAAATTGTGCAAAGAATGCACGGTGCAGACACGAAAACAGAAAGCAAGCATACGATGCAATGTGTTTTGCTCACAAGATTATAACGGGCACTGCGATTTCCTGAGCCCGGGGTTTTGTGTTTTAAAACAAATCTAGAAAATGGTTCGCAAAGATTTTTCTGTGAATGATAACCAATCCTGTACTGCGAGTAATACTATGTTTTAATACAGCAAATGTGCGTATCGCGGGTGCAAAATATGGTTGGAGGACAATGGCTGTCGCCGCCTGTTGACCGGGATGCTCGAAAATCAAGAGTGTTATATGGTGGAGATGATTATCAGTATGGATGTGATAACGGAATGGAGATGAGTGAAAACCAGACCGGATGTCAAAAAAGACAGTATAAAACTCAAAAATCTGAAAGCCCAGTCCGTTGAGCAAGGAGAGCAACGACAATGGATGGAAATTATGCGATCGTAATACTAATACCTGGGGTTTTTTCCGAGCAATTTTGAGTTCATAAATTTCAGCTTGGTCTAGAGAATAAGGTGGCGTTGAAAAAGAAGAAGGAGAACTGGAATCAAATGGGGCGCCGTCTGGTGGAACCGCGTGGAGAACTGTTAGCAAGACCGTCAGTCTATTGCCAAATTGATGAAAAATTACGGTCCTCAGCCGTTTTCGGATGTCAAGATGCATTGTGAATGTCAGTTTATGTCAGATGCCAAAAAAATGCTGTCCATTCGTGAGTCCGTTTTGTATGGATTCGGCAGAAGAATTTTGGGAAGGAGCAAGAGGGAGCCAGTACAAAGTGGCACACGTGAACTTATGAGCTACAGCGCTGTTTGCCACAACGGTGCTAGTGGGTGGGGCTGACCGAGTGCTGGCCACCCAACCTGAAAAACATCGTTTGAGGGTGAACGCAGGAGGTGTAATCCGCCAACCGAGTTGCATCCGCACACCGCCGCAGCCGAGCTGCCCGCTTGATGTGCGCCGATCACAGCGGTGGATATGACCGCGCCCCGCACTATTGTGGTAACGCGGGCGTGCTCTTGGTGTGGGAAAAAGAATTCAAATTCGGTAGGGTAAGGGATACACCGTCATTCCAGGATCGGATATTCGCCAGAGCAAGGGTAAGTGTTTCCAACCAAACAGGACCATAAGACCTGAAAGAGAGTGAAAAATGACGGACGGCAGTCTTGCCTAGCTGCCGGCTGCAGATTAAGAAGCGATCAATCTTACGGGCAGCTCAGCGAAGGAAGTTACTAGGGCGCATAGTGCAATTCAAAATATATGGACGGTGACTGAGGAATCCTGGTTTTCTTTTTTATATACATATATATTTAAATAAGTGGGCTGGCCAAACTAATGTGTGGATCGTCTGCGTTGTGTGTGAACAGAATGAATCGGTATTTGGTGGGGTCGTCTGTACGATGAGTAAAGAGAATGAATCGGTATTTAATAGGACGGACAGGGAATAACTGTTGTGGATATAAATAATGAGCGAACTACAAAGATAGATGCACTAGGGGTTGACTAAATCCCACTTGGTAATGAAGGATTATATTTCACTCTAGGAGGCCATGCCTTTCGAAACTAGAAATGGTCGGGGCCAGTGGTTATGGTAGATGTAAACGGTAACTGTGGGGAGCGAAGATGCCACATAGGACTCTATGTTCGCGGCGAGAGTTTGAGATCTGAACTTGCCAAAATGGACAGATATCGATGAGGCTTCAGAAAGAAAGAATCCAAGAAGTTGACCTTATTTTGTCTGGAGAGAATCGTTCTGGTTCGCCAGAAACAAGGTGGTTTATAAGGGCCAGAGTCATTTGCATGAAGAGAGGAGTTAATAAAAAGTAAGGGTGAGTGTGATCGTGAATGTTTTTTCAGAAGACGGTTGCTGGTCATGGTTGCCACACCGTTTTGGCAACGGTGTTGAAATTTGTAAGGTAGATGGATGGGTTAGAACGATAGGGTTTATGAAAATGAATTTAAACTATTGAGCGATAGGTGCCGTTTGTTCAAGCAAAGGAACGGCGAGATGTATCCGTCTTGAAACTGCACGTAACTAAGCAGCATGCGCTGGCGCCGGAGCCGCGCTTGGTGGAAGAGACTAGGTTGGTTCTGTTCATAGCTAATGCCAAAAGCCGAATCAGACAGAGGGTCGACAGCCAGTTGGGTTTGTGGACTGCGTCGACGGCCGCTGAGCTGCAGCAAAAATCGCATTAAAACTAACGCATGGTCCGATTCAACGTACGTGAACCAATATGCTCGACAGTTCTAGATAGAACCACGCCTACGGTAGCTATCTGCGATATGGTCAATCTGACTCAAAGTACCTGTCGAGTTAGAGCGCCATGTCGCAGTGCGACGCGAACTGTGTCGGAAATTCGTACTAGATGGAAACAGGTTATTGTGTGCACAAATCTGGAGAAGTCTTTCCCCGTTATCCGTTCGCTAAGCAGGCAAGGCGCAGCGAATACGTAAACAGGATTCTGATGCACTAAGTTTTCCAAATTGTGCATTAAAATCACCTGCCATCGCTACAATGTCAGAGCCTTTGCTCTTCCGAACAAGGGTGACGAGGTCGTCGTAAAACTCATCTTTATCCATGCCATTGCTGTAGTCTGTTTGGAGCGTATGCCGAGATGACAAATAAAATACCCTTCCGGACGCCGACTGACCCTTGCAGTGTCACGGAGCACAAGCGACTGTTGACTGGGATTCAGTCAAAAAGGACCGCTTCAGCTTTCTCGAGACTATTCCTAAACCGCCTTGACCCACAGCTTGAGCTGCTTCATCTCCCGATGTGTGCAGGAAAAACCTTGACGAGACATTAGGCGCAGTTAGTTGAATTACTCTTCTCGAATCCTGAATTCATGTTCCACTCACGCAGCAAGACATCAATCGAAAGTGAGTCCATTGTCAGAACCAAACACGCCTGTTGGCCAGCCTGCATTAAAGTGCACACATTAAAGGAACCGAGATTCAGAGGCTGATGAGGCTTGAGAAAATGTGAGCTAACAGACTGAAAACCACCTACTACACTACTTGACAATAAACCTTTGCGAGTTTTGGGCGTGATATCATTGGGGACACTATGGGTAGGCAGAAGGGGCAAACAGATTGGGTTGCAGACAGAAGGGACAGGTTGAATAAAAGAGCGGGAACGCTGAGCAGTTGCATGCTTATCACTACCCACCCCATCTGCGCTCGATGCAATGGGCAGCACGGTCCTGATTATTCTGCGCGATGGCCGATGCAGTATGGGATTCTTTGTGGGCGTGTAACTCATGGGGATTAATGGACGGGTACTGCTAGGGAGTCCAGTCGCTAAGCAGAAGGACGATTAGGTTTCTCGACCAAAGCCTTTGGCTTTGACAAGAACCTGACCGCAAGGCAGCGGGGTATAGTGGAGTGGAAACTCATCCACATGGATCAATTATTCTTCCACTCGTTTTTCCGACTGAGCTGCTAATTCAGATTAACCCCTGACTTGGAGGACCAGGAGACTACTTCGTCAGGTCTCTACCCATTGACGTTCGAAGCATGACTGGATCTTCGGCTAGAGGTAAGCGATCCTGTATAGATTGTTGGAGGCACGCAAGCTGTCACATCACGTCTAGATACAGTCTCTTTGCGAGACCAAATCTCTAATGCGGATCTCTCATCACATTTGCTTGCTGTTAACCTTTGTTACCAGTCTTTCTCGGCGCTGCACGATTATAATAGTGATGACCAAGGCAATCAACCATCGCAGTGAAGAGAGTTGGGGGCGGTAATAGATCGATCCTGGTTGACCGGATCGCACATGTGCGGCGCACGCGAGTAACGTGCCAATGGAAACAGCTTTTAACGGTCAACTTTTGGTTACGCAAATGACCCAGAAGGTCACATCGACGTTCCTTTGTAGGGACACCGTCGAGGAAGCCCGTCGGTTTAGGGTTTATTTTTGGACCAGAACGAGCCAAAAATTCGTAGATATCTTGGAGCTTCCGCATCGCTCGCTAGTGGAAAATATTTTTGCTCTTTTGTTGGTCCCGTGGGTGCTGATTTTTGGGGGCAAACCTTGAATTGCACATCCAAAGTGAACGTGCCTTCAGGAGGTTAACGCAGGCGTGGTCCACCAGCCTGGCTGCGCCCACACACCGTTGCAGCCGAGCCGCCCGCCCGATGTGCGCCGGTCGGAATGTCGGATCTGACACCTTCTTACAATCACGGGTTCTATGTTTCTCAGGTATGGTCAGCTGGCAATGGTGAGCACGTTTGTCTGATCCTGGGTTACCGTCGTTCTCTGATGCTCGAATGCTGTCCATGGCGGGATCGGTGGTTATTGTGCTGGAATCATTACAGCCGCCTCGATCCTGGGCGTTATTTCAAGATAGATTAGGGCAAACACGTGTGGAATCGGCGCTTGTGAGCACCGGTAGATTCTCGCCGTAGTGGATGACACCCAAACGCTTTTAGTTGCTGCTTTGTCTCTGCATCACCGAGGCGACATATCAGCCATTACGTATATTATCGCTGTTTTGCTACATGAAGCTGTGCACTCACAAACAGAGCAGTATAACACAACTTCATATGAATTTAATAACAAAAATTGAAAAATCTGGCGGATTGCTCCAACGTGTTCCGGCAACGGCCGCTTCATACATCCGGTACTTCTTGTGAAATTGATTTCTATCTGTGTCTGTTTACATCGGAATTCTCAACAGACTGCACTTTTAACGGCTGGGCCTGAATGAGATGGTAAAATTCATGTGATGGGGGATGCCTATCGATCAATCCACTTTACACAGCTTCAAGTTCGATGCGATTGATGAGCACTTTATAGCGTCAGCCGTCAAAACCTGCGTTTTTACACGCGAAACGAACTGGTATACGGTGGTTGTAATGGTGGTCCAACAACGTTAACGTCGACGAAAATGTGGGTTCAGGTACTCATTGCGACTAGAGTGTCCCCCGAAGGTTGTTTTGCTTTACAGAACAAATTCATCTTGTTTATTTTAACTCATTTTGTTCGCGCACGCAAAGGTCATCGGTTTAGGAAGCCCGAAAACATGAAAACTCCAGGTTTTTGGCTATTCCAACCAATTTTGTCTGCACTGCTTGTGACATTTGCGCCATTACCCTTACTGGTTCTTCTTTCCCGGCCGTCCTTCAGGCAGTCGTTTATCTTGATCCATCCCTTATCCTTTTTTGTTTATGTTGATTATTCCCGATTGTGTCAGTTACTGTAAATCCGTCAAGCAAAGGCAACTTTGCCTGGAAACTGTGACGTACCCGTTGTTCCACGTTCAAAGACCAGCTACGGAAATTTAACGGCAAACCCAGTAGTCCATACATAGCGTTCTTGCGCATTTTGTCGTCTTCCACGCGCTCTTTCTCAATATGAAAGCTGTTATAAATCAGCATAAAACGAATCCTTGCCGCTTAATGTTTCACCCATAGGCCCACTACGCTAATTTTGTCCTGTCCGATCACCAACCCGCGTCCTCTACTACACTCGATTCATGTGGATCTTCACATTCGTACAAATTGCGATCCCGTCGATACCCGTATGTCTAATGAAGAGTGCCCCATGCCGTCGTCACCCATATAGTTACTGTAACTTACAGATAAAACCTGCATTTCCTCTCTAAAAAGCCGTCATAGCTTTGTGAACCCACAAGGCAGCTGGCTCATTTTTCTCCTCTCAGAAAATCATATACCAAATTTGTCAAACCAAATCCCACGTTCATCAATTAGCGATCCGCTATCGAGGGCCATTCTTCCCGCCTCCCCAAAGAAAGTAAACTCTTGTATACAATCGACCCTACGAGTCTCTCGGGCCTCTGTGTATAGCTCCACTAACCTCGCGTGTCCTAGCGTTAATCGCCTCTTGTCGAGCAGCTGAAAAACCGATCACGATCACGGCCCCTAGGTACATGTTGGTATTGTGCGTCTGACAATGAAATCCCCTATTCTACAGTCGGCCTCCATTGTCCGGTCTCTCTGACCTCAATTTCGCCAGCTCTCGTAGGCTTCCAGTCATCGTTGTCTTTTCAGCTCACACTTAGATCACGCCGTATTTACAAACCCCATCCAAAACAAAACGTGATGCTAAATGCACATGTTCTATCGATCTCCCCTTGGTTATCTTGTCACCTTTAACCTCTCACCCCAGACTGACCACTTTTTCGGGCAGTGTCACCTTCTCATCATATCCTTTTAACGGCCTCGGGAACCACTTCAAACGGCGTTCCAGCAGTGCCTTTCCACAAGTCCTATTCCTAAACCAAAACACAATGGATCAGCAAATTCTACGATGGTGGATTATGAAGTCAAGCAATACACAAGCATAAACGAAATTCAAGTATGCAATCACAACGACTCAAAAAGAGAGCCGAAGTCGCTAAACAGAAAGACGTGCGTAGTTTAAGTGGTGTCCGAAAACGTGTCAAAATCGTGCCGTGTTTGGGAACGACCAAACTGTCAAGAAGGCAAAGGCGTTCCGGAGGTAAAACGTAAAATTCATTTCCGCGGCAGTAATCTCATGAATTCTGATACAAAAGTGCTCTCTTCAGTAGCTCCTCGACCATGCGTTACGACCACCGTGTCTTGAGCTTCGACTCCATCTCTTTCAGCCTCAGCAACTCGCCCGGCGGGGAAGGTAAACTGGGCCTATTAAGGCCGGTTGAAAGTCCGTCTCCATCTCCAATCCCAGTGACTTACTCCCCCTAGCTGTGAACGTTGTACACAAAGACCCGTTTGTTCACCCTTCAGACACCTGCCCGCAGCTTTTTCATTCATTCACACACCACGCCATACTCGATACTTATTTAGGGCAGCGAAAACTTTTGTTTTATTTTGACCTCCCTGGTCTCCCTGGCCAAACCATCACTTTTAAACCTGCACTCTTACAATTGTCTGAAAATAGAAAAGACTTTTCGGAATTATTATTTCAGGGACAGGATCTTGTCACAAGGCCAGGACGCGACATATTCCAAAAGTCTCTCTTTGTGAACGAATCCCGCTCCACCAACAATGTAGAACTTAAGAGCCACTCCGTCGTTTTATGTTGGAAAGTTTGCAAAATATTGTCCACGATTTTACTCAATTCTCGGTCAAAATTACGAAAAATACTATATCTTCGTCTCGAAGCACATTCATCTAGTTACGTATTTTTACTATACACCGAGACAGGGCTCAATGCTGGCTCTCCAGGCAAAGCGGCGGCCATTCCTGGATGTCAGGCGCGCAGGAAAAGCATACATCTCAAAGCGAGGGCGGCTGCTTAAAGAACGTCGGTAACTCAATACCGGCCTTTTTATTCCATTGTTTCCACCTAAGGATGTTCCAAGATCCAATATGGCTTAGGGATGATATTTGCACAAGCAGTCTCCCCATGGAACAGGTATACCTCCTCCCACGCCCCTGTCAGAGCAATTTCCTACTCACAATTGATGCAGCTGATCACACTTCTCGCACTAACAAGCCCAAAAGTATTGCCAAGAGAATTCAGCGCTTTAGGCACTTGCTGGTGTACCATTTGGCTCTAGATTACTTGCTCACCATTGTTGCAAACGTTCGCCTAGGAGGGTGGGTACCCCAGGTAATTGATCCTTCAAGAACCCGAAATAGTCTGGCTATGATTTTTACGATGGCCCTGACGCTGGTCAACAAATGCATTGAAAATGGTTACCCCGGATATGATCGCCCCAAACCCAAAGGCAGTTGTTAAATTTATATATAACAACTTTTCCCTCCTGCGCCCCACTGTCTCACATTGCCTGGGGGTCAGCATCCTGGGTCCAGATATCATCGGCCCATCGCCATGAACAACGAAGTCATTGAACTTTAAAACTGAAGCCTTTATTCTTGTGTTACTAACACCAAAGCTAAATAAAGGCCTCGTTCTCGCCATTGAAAATACCCTAATAATTCAATAATTAGATGCGCCCTATCAAATCAACGAACGGGGATGCATCGCCAGACTACCCTCATTGGGGGCCGCGTAAGATCCTAGGGAGCTACCAAAATTCATGAACTAAAGGCTCCTGAAGCCGACATCCAAACAGACTTCTACAGTCGTTTGTTTACTACTTTTCTTTCTTCATCTGGCCTAGAAAGATTTCACTTTCCCGACTGCAACCTTCCTTCTTAATCGCTACACACTCCGCCGCTGGAATATCTAAGGATGCCATTAGCATAGTTATTGTCAAAATAAAGCCCTCCTTCCCTATCAAACCTGATTGCATCTCCTAGTCCTTTATCGCCCAGGCGGCCCTGGTGTATACGTTGTGTTGAACCTGTTCGCATCATTAGGGGAATCAGCGAGGCACGGTAAGATACCTCCGCAGTCGTTCCTTTTTAGAAAATTCACGCGTTTCATCCATGACTCCGAAGACTACTGACCCATCAAACTCCGGAGTCTGAAAAAGCATGAAAAGGATTACCAGTTCTCAAACACATGACTGTTGTCACTCAGACAATCTGAATCTTGATTTTATCAAATCAAAACCCGCAACACTTGAAAAGTTAATTTTACTTAGCCCCGCGACAGCCGCAGATTAACTGTTGTACACCACCACATTTTCGCCAAGAACAGCCGATTTTTCCCAAATGCGCTCTCTGTGGCCTCATCAACTCTAGCCCAATTTGGCCCTTCTCTGCAAAATAATCAATCACCTACCAGCCGTTTCCTCTGGAATAAATTTCACTGAAATCGGTTTTTGCCCGTTTTGACATTAGGGCTTCTTTCTTCCCCTATAAAATTCCTCCCTTATGAACAATTTTTCATCCTATTTGCAGCTAGCTGCAGAAAAAACTACCACTCCACATTACTGTTCCAACCCTGGCTAAATCTTAGGGGAAATTTAATTTCTTTCAGTCCACGAAACCATTTATTTCAGCAAAATTCCTGTCCCCGCAGATAACTTATACGAAAGGGATCTCCAGTTCTCAAATGTGTGACCGTTCTTCAGTGATTATCACCGCCCGCTCAGGTTTGTAAGCCTCCATTCCGCGATTTATATTTTCAAGCCACTCCCCCAGTCGGACTATTCACTTCACGGCCTAGACTGTCTTCACTACCGTAATTTGACCTATCGCAATTTAATGCCGGTAAGGTAATGCGCAAATAAATACGCATGCTATTTCATTGGGGTCACATGATCCGGATTCTTTCCTTCTCCGCCCTCACCAACTATACTCAGTGGGACAGCTTCCATTGTGCTCCTCGCTTCTTTCGTGCTCACTTCTATGGAAGCGAATTATCAGGGACCAATCGCCCATGTTTGGCGGCTAATTACAAATCGAGTTACTGTTGTTGCGCTATCCAAATAATTTTCCAGCTGAACCCGGCGAGAGGTTCCGCTCCCGGATTCCCATTTTAAGACTGCAAAACTTTTTTTACTGACAACTCACCTTCGGGATGGATATCTTTCACCCCCGCTGTCCACCAACGCCTGAAGTTCCCCAAAATCAATCTTACCCTCAGCATACCTTCATGTTAACCCATTGGTTTGGTGCGCGGCTTTAGCTGCCGCACATCGAGCGACCAGCCCGCCTGCAAAGATTTGCGGCTTTAGCTGGGATAGGTGATCACCTGGAAAAGTTATTTTCAGGTTGGGTGAACAGCACTTGGCCAGCCTCATTTCCTAGAACCTTTGTGGTCAACACCCTCTTAGACGTCTTGTGTGAGCGCACTGCAGGTGCCGACATTCCGCTCTTCCCTAAAGCCCCAATTATTGCACCGTACAGAACGAAGCAGCTCAAGGAACATTTATTGACATCTGACTTATTCGGGCGTTTTGTAATCGCCGCTGCGCTCTTCTGTCCTGGGTTTATGTCTACTTTCCTCTCTGAATCATCAATTTTGTGCCGTTTCTGTGGCAATTGCTATCTCGGCTTCGTTCTCCTCTTCTTTGGTCCACCTTTGCTCAGTGGTATCATCCTCATTTAAAAAAACCTCTCTCCGGAAGAAACTGGGTCCTCTTCGAAATCCCCTGTCATTGCACTGAATTCTCGTGTTTCCATCATGGCCATAAAACCCAGTACCTCTTATTGCAGTCCTCTACCAGCCCTGATGGATTCATTCCAACGTGTTTCCTGCTTTCAGACATTTCTGAATTTCCAGGTGCTTGGCCACTCAAATTCGACTCTATTAGCCATGATTTATTTAACTTATGTGTTGTCATTTTCCAATGTAACTCTCTCCCACCGCCTTCCGTAGTTGCACCTTCCATTTCCGAGCCGTCCGCACAATTGGTCGCTTTCTTGTTTGCGGCAACCACCTAACCGAAACCGCCGCTCGTTACTTTTATCCATATCATTTGATTTTATTTGGGCTTAAATTATTCCTTTATACTCTGGCCTTTGCGATTCTCCTTTTCGAGACCTGATTAAAAGCTCATTTTATCGACGCTATAGCTGCACTCCCTTCTCCTAATTACATCGACTTTATCACAATATCGCGGGGCGAAGCCAGGTGGACGCTTTGGACGGCGGACATCAGATGTGCAGCTAGGGTGTAGGGATGCGCTGTTTCAACTAGGCTGGCGGTTCACATCTATTGCGTTCAGATCTAAAGGGCGTTTTTCAGAGTGGATGGGTAGCATTAGGTCACTACCACACCCTAGCACTGCTGTGGTAAGCAGTGACCTGGTTCCATGTTCACACGAACCTTTCCTCATCGGTTTGAATTGGCCTATATAAAAAGTCAATTTACCGAAAAATTACAGAACAAAACTAAACGGAAAATTTTGTTGCCAAATGATATGTACATACCAGTTGCCATTGTTAACTCCACCACTCCGATGGCCCTCAGCCTTCGCTCATATCCCATGTGCCTTAAATGTTGAAACCAGCGTGTAAAGACACGCTGATCCTGCTCTAGCATTTTCCCACCTCTTGGAAAATAAGGTAAACACGCCTTGACATAGTCATCCATGTGCGGTCTGACAAATGCCTTGAACAGTCTCAGAAGAACGTTAATCCTCCTAGATCCTACGGTTCTCTCAAATTGGCGTAGGGCACACCACGCATTCTTAGCTGCCTTCTGATGTTGCAAGCTAGGTTTGATGTCCACACTCACGACTATCCCGAGGTCTATTGCTTGCCGAGTTTGCGCCATCGCAACCTGATGCCTAGGTAGACCCAAGTGGCGAGGGGAATTCGCTTCTTCTTTCACGAGCCGCTGACATTTGGCCAGGTTCAACAGAAGGTCCCAGCTCAAAGACCACTAGTTAACTTTATCCACACCCCTCTGGATAGCCCCACTGTTTACTGTCCCGATATAGTTTGATGCTGCCAGCAAGTATCACATACGGATTTTACAATCCATTAACTACGTCGTCGACATCCATAAGGAAGAGCAGTGGCCTCAAGACAGTCTCGTGAGGCACCCCGCTCTGTAGCAATCCTCTGTCGGATAGGTACCCCTTGACTCCCACCCTAAAAGATCTGCCCCTCAGATTTTGTGTTATCCAGTTATTCGCCTTAGCATCAACTCCGAAAGCCTTCACTTTCTGGTCAAGAAGCTTGTGGATTTTGGCCGTTGGTCAAGCGGGACGTCGCATGCTTGGAACTTACTCGCGGGGCTCCCATCCAATTTTCCCCTGATATTCCAGAGCCCCACACTAAAGGGTGCGTGGACTAGCGGCAAAACGGGAAGATATATCTCAGAGTGGACACAGAAGCAAGGAAGAGGACGGCAGAACCGGGAGTAAGAGCAAGAGACGAGAGAAAAAAGTCTATGTTGAAGAGGGGGCAGCAAGAGCGCTAAGCAATGAGAAGCCCAAGAGAATGTGCAAAGGTCGCCAGCATCGGACAAGCGATTACTGCGGGAATATGCGCAGGCCTAAGGGATGTAGTGTGCAAACCTTAGAATTAGATGGAGCCGGGAGCTAAATTAGGTCGCAGGCACACAGACCATCGACAATTGGACAGCAGAATCCAATTGATACCTCCAAAATTCAAAGGATCACCGGAGCTCCTTGTAGTGAAACGAGGAAGGCGAGAGAGAAAAGCGGGTAATGATGTCTTCGCATGTGGGTTAAATCCCGCTCCGAAACGACTAGAAATAAACATGGAAAAGTTTGCCAATCCAAACGACGTACATGACATTAATAACTACCACGTCCTACAATATGGGCTGGGAGACTGTACCGTACCGGAGACCATCGGCCAACCATGGTGTAATTCAATCATCCACGACATGGTGGCAGGTTCTTGGCATCAGATAATAGACAGAAAGATGGTTACCAAGAAGGGGACTTTCACCATAAGATGCCGGAAGGCACTGCCATAAGCAAAATCAAAGCTAAGGGTGAAAAGGGGGAGCGCCAGAATTCAGTACCGCGGGGCTGAAAGAATCCAAATGTCGGGTGAAGGAGGGCAAAGCGTGAATATACTCGGTGACAGTAGGCTGAGGTGAACGCAGTTTTGGTTACTTTAGGCCATTTAAGTCTGGATTTGACAATCATGTGACTGCCAGTAACAGGCGGCGGGAAGAACCCAATCAAGGATGCTGGAGGTCGGCGAGGCA
>LUCM01009903.1:0-12840 GCA_008360955.1 Fasciolopsis buskii | reverse complement strand
CGCTAAATGCATTAGTCAGTGAAAGTTGTGTTTCTACTGTCTTTCTGTTTCGCGATCTTGGGCACAGATCCTTTTTAATTCCAGCCCAAAAGTTCCACATTAAAAGGAAACATGAGTGAGACTGCTCCAGACAAGTAGCGATTTATATGCTACTTTCTAATGGTCTTGCGAGTAACCGACCGAAAACTGTAGAGTCGATGGCATCGTGAAATTTTACGATCAATTACTGATTGTGACTTTTGGATCTTCACCCCGATGGGACTGGGTCGACACTACTTCAAAGAGAGGTTATACAATACTTCGACAACGGCAAACGTTTATTTAGATTAGAGTGACATTCTAACCAGAATCTCTGTCACTGCTTAACAACCTGACTGCTAAATTCCCCTATCATTTTACCAGAAAAAAGCAACTAGACCGAAACTGTCAGCAGCCGCGGTTGCTAATGACCTCAATTACTGTTCTAACCTTGTGGTATAGTGCGACAAAGTACTACCGAAAAACCATTTACATGAAAAAGCGAAATAAACTTCCGTTATAGTATTTTGTACACAATGCATAGTAAAAACCCTTGTAGTTTGCTGCTGATTAACTGTATAACATTTCTGCTTGATTATGCACTCCACAGCACTTTGCCGATCTGTTTCCTTATCCTTGCAAAACTATCGATTCAGCCTACTATTATTCGTCAATTTTCGCTCGGATTGGTGCATCAGTGTGCCTATCAAAGCAGCAGATGTTGCACACACCAGACGTGGTCAAGTGGATTAGGAATCATTCACCGAAAGGGTCAGCGGTTCGAATCCCTGATTTGTTGATCGCCTCAGTGATAGATGGCAACTCGCTGTCACCCCACTTGTTACCACACCTGACCTAATAAGACCCTAAGTGGTTCTATCCCATTCAACATATCAAGGCAGGGTTTCCGGTTTCCTCCACCTCCTTCGACCCCTACGCCCTCGTGTAACGGGCTCATGTCTGCAGGGCGCGTCCTTTTAATTGCACATGCTTAAAATATGTCATAGCAAAAGAAAAACCCTATGGTGAAAATCCGTAAGCTATGACAAAACTGATAGTCAGAATATCAAAATAACCGTGTGAATTGCTTCTGGAAATGTCTGAATAACTATCAGTTATGGGAAGGACCCAAAAGAGGATAACATCGCGTAGCTCCTGAAATGAAAAATCCCCACCGAACAACAAGTGACCAGTCAACCTCTCTTGGCTGCTACCAGATCGTTCGAATTACTGACCTCGTTGGACTGCGCGTAGAATAGAAGGTGCATTATTTCGAGGGATGAGTATGCAGCCATTTAATGTCTACCATTGGGGGGGGGGTTGATAGACCCTATGGGGATTTAAACTGGTGACCTTCAGGACATATCCCAATAAATTGATTATTTGTTAGCAGAGAAAAGGGCCCAATATTGATATCCTCATTTGATCGGATGGCAAAAAATAACTGCCTAGACCACTGAGTGGTCTTTCGCACTAAGTTGTAAAGTAATGTTTGTGGCTTCGAGGTCAGCGAGAATCGCTAGGATGACCGTTTGCGTTCCATTGGCGGCTGAAAATTTATAAACCTATAACACCATGACTGCTATTTGATCACATGATCAAGCTGCTCTAGCAATGACTCAGATCAGTTACAGTATCAGGTCTTTATACTGGCTTTGTAGTGAAATGCATTTTCTTTGAGATTAGGAATATTCTCTGAGAGCCGCTTAGTCTGCCATGCACGGGTATGCGATAGAAAAAGAATAACGACTAACTGATTTGCATAAAACCGATCTATTAATTTTACATTATTCAAACCAGATTTAAGACAGAAATCCGTGTCAATATATGGAACAATGAAAGACATTCCTACTGGAGATGAGTAATTGGAACAGCATTTTTGTGTGGCATTCGTGGGCATAATTTGGAACGACGTCACACTGCATTTCGTTTGTCGATCAATAAGGTTAGAGAATGAGGTTTTGATAACTAGGGGATAGGCCCATCGAGTGATAAAACCGGAATATCAAGTCCCCATTGTTTTTCCGGAATGTGACAGAATATGGCGAATTTCGGATAGGATAGGCCTAACAGGAAAAGTCGGTAATGGCGCTTCGCTCTTCACGATGATTGTCACACTTTGCAAAAAAGGGGAGGGGATACACCACCGTGGTTTTCAACATCAATTTACCGAGGATATCCAAGTTACTGACGGGGTGAAAATCACCGGGGGAAGAGTTTTGATAATTTCCGTATTTCTTATACGGCTTCAGTTTGAAAGAGTGAAATATACCCCGGAACTACTAATGTGCCCATTCTGAGACCAAATTGAACGGAAGAATAAACCGGAGGTGGCAGGATTGCGTAAAGTTTGACGGAAAAACTAAATGTTTTGTGCGTTCAAGCCGCAAATAAATGAGGCCGCTGATGGAACACGGTCATAGAAAACTGCTGTTTGCCAGTAAGCGCTTGCCATGATTTTTTTATATTGTTTCAGAAATCAAGGAAATTTATCCTCCGACTGCAGAATCGTGTAAATCAATGTGGTCAGTCTACGCGAAAACGGGCGGACGTGGCCGGACACGGACGAATCGGTGACTCGGATTTTCTCACTGTTCACATGTTAGACACTCGAGTTGTGCAAAATATGGCCACACTGCTCAACTGTTTTCTTTCCATACTTAAGAAAATAGAAAAAATTGTTATCACTCAATAAGTGTGTTTCATAGGACATGAATTGGTTAGTACCACGGCACTCTGTATCTAGTTGATAAAGCCGTCGATTTACTTAGAACTAATAACCCGTTCAAAAGTAGAGGATCATTTTGGTTGACTGTCTTTGTCAACCTAAAGTAAGAATGTTCGAATCTCAGATCCGTTGACCGCTCAATTCGTTGAAAGCAGTTTGATATGTTTGGCCTGTGATACCGTGCTAATCCATATTTTTCACTGCTATGATTGTCCATTCTCCTTCTGCCTTCGCTGGGCCTTTAAGCCTAGGAGGCATGTTCCTTTTATACTCTGTCCACGAATCAAGCATGAAATAAAATGAAAAATGTAAGAGGAGAGTTTAGCATCAGTGGATTTGCAATTCACCCATTTCCAAACCGAAGTGGTTAGACTGTACATACTGGAATACCCTTAGGGATGGGTGTTTATCGCCTAGGTGGTTGCTACAGCCGGCACTGGAACTGTTCTTGATTCCTCGGACATTCAATAGCCCGGGCACACATGTGACGATTAACCGTGTGGACTGTAAAATGTCTTGGATTGGCCCCTTCTCGATCATCCGAAAGCCATGTGGTTGAGAAATCAAAATTATGTTATCATGCAATGCAAGTTACTGGCATCCCAAAACCAACTGACCTTACAGAAGTGTTCATCATGAGGCTTCCATTAAAAAAACCCTTTACATTTATGTTCTATCTGGGGACATGAATTGCATTTGGTAAACTTTGGCTTTGGTAAATACACACACACACACACACACACTTGCACGAATCGGGAATTCGGTGATTCACTCCACTTCATTAGGACAATTCTTGAACCCGTTTATTAAAGAAATTTGACGGCCCGCGTATCTGGCATAGCAATCAGCCTCAGGAGAACAATCTGACCGTGTCTATTTTGGTGCAATTTTGGTGAAACGTTCAGATGAGCTGCCGAATACGGGTATTGGCCACCTGAACGACTCCAGTCCGAGAATGCCTTTTGGCCAGTGAGGCAGATCAGAAGATGATTAGCAGTTTCGTTAAGATTAAACGCAATGGTGTCAAACCGAGGCAAACGATTTACGCACAAATCTTTCCGGGTGATGATAGTTAGAGGAACAAACCGGAGGGAATTGAGTTTCAGGGGATGAATGAATTTCTATTTCATTTGGGTGATATCTCATGGATTATTTGGTTACCTAATAAATAGGAGATACGGAGAACTGAGAGACAAGAGGACAATCTTAAGACTGCTGACATTCATTGCATGAAGTTAAGTCATCTCTCACACCACAGCAGCCTAGACTGATCAGTGGGTCGTTTATTTTTATTTTCGAATTGATGCCCTGCACAGTCCCTCATTACGTATGAGCACATAGTCGGCTGGGGTTAAATCGCTTTGCCGATAGAACAAGGCAATATTCAGGTCAGATATTATGATGACACTAGGAAAAGAAACGATCAGGTTAGGTCAGGTGTCCAAATGGTGAACAGTACGTGATCCGTGGGTTAAGCCGGGGTTAGATTAACAGCAGCTGGGTGGTTCCATGTGCCTAATACTGCAGTTTTGTTATTATTGAGATCCAAGTATTGATCTGATACTACGTGCCGGATCAGACAGCCAAACGAAGACCAAGCCAATACAATGTGCTGATGCTAACCAGGAGACCGGAGTCGTGTTCGATATTATGTTCCAAGTTGGAATGTGATTGAAATTCCAGAATCCAGTTGTCCAAAGTAACACCACGCTGCAGACTTTTGACATTATTTTCCAGCTACCACCCAGCAGCTTGTGAACCGCGTAAATTCACAATTCATTTGACTATGGTACCAACTGTGCTAGGCTCACATGAGCCAGACGCATTTAACAGAAAGCGTTCTCACATACGAGATAACATTGGGAAAAGTTGAAGCATTTGTGTCCAGAAAAAGGATAGTAAATTTTGTTTGATCCGGTCGCACGTCTGTAGTCATAAGAACTTAATCGCGGACAACCCCTTCATATTAACCACACGGTGAGCACGTTTGTCTGTACGAATGTGGTTGCCTATTTTTTTACTGAAACTATCAGTATTAACGTCTCATCCGCATTCACATGATTGGTCCACACACATAATGGATCAAATTCCAGAAGGCCATTCTGCTGTTTCCACTGGCCGCTTGCGACTGCCTTAAAATGAACCGGACTTATTAAAAACAGTAACCGATTGAACTGTTCGATCAGTCTCAGACACGCTACTCACGCCCACCCTTTTCAGTATGTGCATAATGTGAATTTTGCGGGCTCGTTCCCCACTGTTATTCGGACCAAACCTAGCCATAAAAAGTTCAATACGGTGGTCAAACTCACCAAAGAAACAAGGTCACATTACTCGAATGTTTTGATCGGACTAGTATATAGGTGGGGTAGGTCCGTACAGTCTTCCTGATTCAGGTTCATTTGCCGAAAACATTAATTGAACAACCACTACATATTTATGGTGGCAATCACCTTAAATGATCTAATTTTAGATAGGTAGATTGTCTGTGGCTGAGGAATTCTCATCACTAATTACCGAAGAAAAGCTTTATAAATCGATTCCAATGCAGACAAAAGTGATGTAGAAAAGACAATTCGCATCTAGAAACCTAGTCTTGACTTCAAATATGCTGTTCTGTTGGATGACAGAATTGCAGATACGTTGGATGTTTTTGTTACATTCAACCGTAATCCTTGATTTCAGTCTTTTCCCGGAACACCATGCATAGAAAATGTGCACCACAGGTACACCTCGATGAGCGGACGCTTGGCATTAACTTCTGCACACGATAGGCATGGCTACTCGCAGTGACAGGTGAATAGTCTGCACCATCAAAAATGTTCGGATTTGTTTTTCAATCTCGGACAACAAAAATCAGTAAGAATTGCTGTCAGGCACTAAATGACCCGGGTCTTTATCGACATGAAGTGACTATTCCTGACCTTCTCAGCTGCAGATAGCGGCTTGCTACGTTGTAACTGGTTACCAAAACTTGCCTAGTGAAACCTCAAACAAGGTCATATTCCACTTCAGATCGCAGCCTTATAATTGGTAGTTATTTTACATTTGTGCTGTGGTTGTTTGCTAAAGGCTGCTCCTCAGCAATTATCAAATTCAGCCTAACGTCGTTGATATGCATGCACAAAATCTGGAACGGTCGACCGGTCAGCATCGTGGTCTTTGCACGTGAACATAGAGTTCGAAAACTCATAATTGCTATTCCCCAGTTGGCTGGAACTTTTAATATCCCACTATTTCATCAGCCATAACAAACTGATTATTCATTAATGCACTGATCACTAATGGGAAATAGCTGTCTCACAGAACTGATTGCTAAAGTGAATTTCACCCACATTCGCCACAGGTCTCCTTCTTCTTTTCAAAATTAGTGTAGAGTCGTCTAAGTTTCGTCCCGAGATAATAGATCCCATTTAGGAAACTCAACCCCACATATTATAAAGCAGCAAACTTAATTTTTTACCTCTCACAAATTTGTATCCTGAGCGAGACTCAAGACTCAACATGTTTCGTCATTTCGGTGAGTTTGCAAATTTGAATAGTTTGCAGCTCGGTTTTTGGTTTCCTTGAAAATGCGTTCGTTGTTGCGTTCGGGTCTGAAAAAATGTTCCTTGTTCATTGTGCTTTGCCTCCAAGGATGTTTATTTATTTTGGCCTCACCATCCGTTTACAACTTACCACGGACAAACGTTGTTAAAGAAAATCCTATTCAAATCTAGGATTTTTATGCCGGTCTTTCACCTTTAACGTTTTTCTGCAGCATCAGCTATCCGCGGTAACTGTAGCACAGTCGGCTGAAGTGTGACAAAACACAGATGCTCGGTAGCGAGATGATTTAACCGTCAACTTACACATTGAGTACTTGACCTGCAACACTCCGAGTATATAACAAGCGGATGAACTGATGCACGTTGTTTTAGTATATTAAACGATATCCCACTCATTGCTCTCAGTTACTTTAATTCATGGGACACAATTCGCATTTCCTAACGTCTGTAGTACTTTGCTCGTTGGAATAAAGCATGTCCCAGGACACAGACCAACCACTCACGTCTGGCTGGGACCTAGGTTTCCAAAAATGTAGGTCGATCATCCACTGTCGGAACTTACCAACATACTGTCGTATTCCAATGATCCCAACAAACACGAATAAGAGTAGTCCGGTAAGTTGATAATTCAGTCTGTCGGCAAAATCGTCATCGAATCGTAACCGGGTTGACGTAAGACGTCCAAATTTGGATAACTTCCAAACATAATCCGCATTCATAGTCCAGTGGATGAAGAATTATATCACTTGAAAAAGAGAATCAACTGTAAATAGTACTTTGATCAGGTCTGAAGTGGATTATGTAGTGTGAGGAAAGGCAAATGAGGAACGGTTCGCTAGTCTGTAGAATGGACAGTATTCAGAGGGAAATCGCGTTGTGCAGCCTGGTTTGAAGTTGGCATAATCCGATTTTACACGCATTAAATATTCCCCGTCGTTTTTGGATAACACCATTTAGACATAAATTGCCAGTGATAATACTGGCATATCCTGCGGTCAGTCACGACTAGATTCATTGAAAAGTGGAGCCCAAGTGTGATTGGATAATCCGCCAGTCAGTAGCGGCACGCCAATTTACGGTCTGGAGCAGTACCTTCTTCGTAAACGGAAAGAGTTTTATTTGGTCAGGGTTTGTTTGACCCCGGACGTCGACGAAACACGTGAATTATCATGTGTGCGTGCGTGCGTGTGTGCACATGTGTTCCAGCGGACGCACGCCCGAGCTGATATGCATGAGATCTAGGTCATCTAAAGTTAGTTCACAAATGTGTTCCGTACTGACACATTTGTAAGCATCGTGCCTGTATGTGGCGTTTGCAAGCACACGTGGGATGCGACCATGAACAACACAACAGACCAATCAGCCGAGGAACACATGACAGGCCATTTGGACCAATCGGAGTGACAAATACCATGGTGAAACCGCGACCAACGTTCCCATAACTTTGAGGCCGGTGGTTTAAGTACATCCAGAAATCAGTGGTCAGTACGAGTTTTAACAACTGAAACTGTCGTTTTGTCTCAAGTTTTGGTCTCCTAATCCGTAAATCCAAACCGCTGGATTGGTTCGTTTATCTGAAGAGACCGATCGTTGCACTCATACAAAAAGTAACGTTTTTCTTCTTCAAGGAATGGCTTACTTCAAGCGATACATGACATGGAGTTTGAATCTGTTACATCCGAAGTGCCCTCGGTATTTCCGTTAGTCTACGTACGACTTGTCAACTGTATTTAAAGTGAAGCTGTAAGCACCTGATGATGTGTTAGCCTGAATATAGATCTGTTTTTTTGGTATTAGGGATTAGACCCACAGCAGTTACACGAGGTGCATAGAATAGCCGAGAGAAATAGCACTGATCAGTGTCATCTCGAAGAGGTCTAAAAGTGAATACGATATATCCACACACACACACACACACACACACACACAAACTTGGTCGTAGTGCTGAACGTGTGCATCAACAACTTTGTAGTTATAATCGATGTGTAATTTACACTTAGTATTGTCTATTCGTTTGTCGATCTGCGGTACGTGGTACGCTCCAAACTCAATGTGCTAGTTTTTATCCCCAAATCGGAAGTTGGCCAGTTTTCGTGAGTTCAACATATTTGCTGGCTTTGGATAACAACAGCATAAGTTAGTCGGACAACGTACACCATAATTTTAGTGGATGATTTTAAGTATATTAACAAAAATTTCATTTTTTCTTTTATTTGCTAATCACTGAAAGACCAAAGCTTCTGGCAGGTGGTCATTGTCAAAACAATGCAGGCAAAACTAGACATTTAAACCACGTAAAGAAATGGGCATTTTCCGAAACCAGCCTATCATTAGTCACCCTTGGGATTTATTGAAATCCCGACTGATAGCATAGAAAAACATGGTGCACTAAAAGGGTAACAATAATGGTAAAACAAGTTGGTGGACAAGCTCATCTTCAGTAATGCGCAGTTATGCCCTTGCAACACAGTATGTTAGAAAGAATTTTTAAGAGGGATTAACCTAGCACAGACTAACCACATCGTAAATGCGATGCAAGCTTGCCGGACCTTGCATAAGGTCAGGGCTCAACCGTCTACGTTGGCAAAATATCGTCCTTTGAGCACTGTGGAAGCTGCCGCGATCCGTCTTCACGATCTTCCGCTGTGCGCTCAAAAACAATTTGTGGTTACCCTTCAACTACCCTGGCCCACCCTCCGTCTCAATGCAAGCTAAAAACCACAAAACAATTGGCACAACATGTTCATCCGTATTCAGGTTATGCATGTAACACCACAAATCCCTTCCCTGCCCATACTTTTATCTGATTAAGCCAATCCGTCCTAAAAACAATTGTTTCTAATATACTGTGATGCCATGGCATGGGCGCGAACCGCTGGAAACGGGCTTGTTCGCCAACTTGTTTTCTCAATATGCTCAGTGAGACTTGTAAAGGAATATTGAAAAAAACAACGGATTTTACTATTAGTTGATTGTTTAGCATGCATACTGATGAACAAACTCCACCTAAAAACAAGAGCGATTTGACACTCCTTACCGTTCGTAAGATGTGCGTACCCGGTGCTCTTCTGTGCAACCGTAGTTAGACTTGCGCACTCCTCTGCTGGTTTCTCACTAGAATTTTATCTGAATCATTAAGAGCGTGAATAGTTGCTAAACCCATCCAAGAAGCATGTTTTTCGACGAGACTCCGTGTGACTCTTAACAACAATTGTCGTCCATACACCCTCTTAGTGATTCAAATGAGATTTTAATGGCAAAATAATAATAGCTCTGCAGATTCTTTGGAAACCAGTTGGCATCCGTATATACTTAGAAGATTGGCACTTTCACTGAATTGTAAGTGATTAGTGGAAAGTTCTGTCAAAATAGCAAGAGTGACTCGGTCTATGTTCCGCAATTTTGTATGTATCCTCCAAAACTATAAGTACAAATACGAACTTGCTGATCTCCTTTGGTAACCATTATGCTTTGCACATCTTGGATAAATCTGATCGAGATGCGCCTTTTGCAGCAACTCCTCACAACAACACAGTCGTCCGATACAGTTAGAGTGAGGGAAGCAGCTGTCGAAACCCCGTTTGAAAGATAGATTGGCCGTTGTAAAAGGCGAAATATGCAAGAAAGGACACTCTTATTCGCTTTCCACGTACTCCCATCTCAAGAGTTTGGTAATCCTTTCACAACCAGTCCGTTCCATTCACTGAACAAAAGGTGTGTTACGAATAATTTCGTGTGCCGTTCGCTCGTGCTGAGAACGGTACCTGACTGGAATGTTTTCATTCGGACTGAACAATGACTAGTTCCTACTGTTTCAGCTTCAACAGTTTGCAATGATTATAAGATAATTCAACTAGGGGAAAAAGCAAATAGTAACTTGTCTACGTCTATGTCGGCAGGTTGCTTATTGTCCTCGAGCCAGGGTAGTGTGTACTACACTGGTACTGATAAATGGAAAGAAAAAGTATTTTGGTAAGCGGATTAATGAAACAGGATAGCTTTTATCAAAGAATCATACAACAACAATTAGCAGGACGGTTTCAACTGATCACAAAATAAACAGTCTGCAACACCCTCCCCCCTCATATTTGACCGTTTTCCCAGTTCATCCAATGCACACAGGAGAAAAAAGTTCTCCCAGCTTGCGTACAAAAATCGTCAGGACCGCGCTACGGGAGTTGCCGAGAGGCAGACAGAGTACGGCATTTAAAACTAATTTTGTAAGAGAATACACGAGTTTCTTGGTGCATAGCGAGGGAGATGGAGCAGAGAATCTGACGAAGCGTTCAATAAGATCAGGTAGGAAATATTGAAATGCTCAAGACGGCCAAAAGCATATTGCTTTTGTCGTACTTTTCTTTCAAAGCTTCAGTGTTGGTAAGCATTTCCTATTCATTGGTTATTCTCTGCTGCTGTAGGATATAAGACAAGAATGTTTGGCAATTTCTTACTTATAACAGAATGATAACAGCCTCTGTGTATTGACTTGATGAATTTCCTGCTTCAGAAACACTTACAATACTGTTCAAATAACACTATATAAACGACAGTACCGTTCACTTCAACGTCTTATGCACGGTGTAACGCAGGTTATCAAATATTACGTTCGTTAGCTGCATGCCGCGTTGTCAAGACAACCATAAGGCAGTGTTGCAGAACACGCCCAAATGACCTTTAGCCCAATAGGCAAGTTGGTACTGATTGGAATTTTCCCCATTGGAAGCCTTGATACCCACTAGTTGTAAACATCAGTAAACAATGGTAAACATGTGGCTTCCTAATAAATGAAGAAATAATTTTGGGTTGTCTACAAATGCGTAATTTCTGTGGCAGTGGTGTTTGAGACATGAGTTCTACTTGTCATCATGATTGCAACTTAGAATAAATCAGACCGTTTCTTTAACATGGCAGATTATATCTGTCCACGCTCAGACAGTTTTACCCTGACGACCAAGGTAATGCTTATTCGAATAAATCTACTTACACCTGTACCTATAATCAATCAACGTTTACTACGACTCATTGCCTGTTTTTCTTCGACATCCCGCCAAAACATCAGATAATGAACTCGAAAGAGATTGTTACATAGAAGACATTTCGCTTATCAAGGTTTGAGCATGAGTTTTGTCGTCTTTATCAAAACTTTACTCCCGATGTTTATTATTTGTACCACGATTTTTCTATTCGTTTTGCAACTGATTTCATCCTTGTATCATATTTTCTCATCCGAGTGGCACGGTGGATGGAGCGGGAAACTGTGTGAATGGGATGAGATGCTGTGACAGGAATGAGAAGCTTCGAGAGAATGTTGGATCCACGACCGAAAACCCTGCAGGTCTCTATATTTGCTGTTCTGTCGGATCAACGACTTGGTCTTAATTAGTCTCATCTGGAAAACTTTTTTGATAATAGCATTGTGCAGATGGACAGAAATTCTACCTTGATTAGCAGTTTACTTGACATCTACCAGAGAGTTGTGTCCATAGAGGCTCATCTATAGAGCATCTGCCCTGTAGGCCGAAGGTAGCCTTTTCCATTCCGCCCCGTAGAGCTGACTTTGGATGTGCAGTGGACAAGTGGATTCCCCATTCAACATGATATCTAGCTCTTTGTGCCACCTCGAAACTACTGAAGGCTAATCTACAGAAGCCAAATTACGATTAAGTTCAAGCCAACACGAGCATGCTTATTGACAAATCGAATTAGCTGCCCAACTGACAGGAGTACACGCAACTACAGTCCATGGACAGGACTGTGTCTATTCATTAAACAAACAAAATGGTCTACCGCCTAATACTCTGGCCTCATCAATGGTTTAAATCTATTGGATAACACATAAATAAAGGCATGCAGTATGGGTTGTTTTAAATATTCATCAGTTAATAAAAAAGAAAGTTCCATATCAGCACGTGACCGTTGAAGCTCTGTGACTCACTTTCAATTTTTCTATCGTGTTTAACTTGTCAGAAGAAAGACGAAATATGTAAGTATGAAATCACGGTAATACATCAGAGCAGTGTGAACTAAAAAGCTCCACTTTTACAAATGAATAAAATAAAATTGCACGGTTGGAAGCCACGACGGAACTGGTATTTAATAATGAATGATGTACGGCGGCAAATCAAAAACTTCAGTCAACTGGAACTTGCTAAAATTCGTAGAGGAATACAAAACTGTTTTTAGTTCAAGCATCCTTTCAAATGTATTCCATTGCTTAGCACCAGACACTACAAGAAACGGTAGGCAGAACGTGGTCAGCAGCAACGACATTCATGTGCCGTGCACACCACTCAAAAAGTTCAACTAAAATCTGAGAGTGGAGTCAATGTGATCAGTTCATCTCACAGTCGAAAAGTCATTAGGTCGATCGATGGGCAATCGGTGAATAATGGGGCATGTGCAATCTGGTGCTTGTTGCACCGTTGCAGTGGAAAAGAAATGCTGTGACGCGACTGGAATAGCTCAAAGCTGAACCACGCTCTTGGGAAGGAACTGGGTGAAGTGCAAACTCCTTGATATTTGAGCAATTAAATTTTCACCGTCGGA
>LUCM01009902.1:0-15743 GCA_008360955.1 Fasciolopsis buskii | reverse complement strand
ACTTCTCCAACTCTGCGCAGATAATCATTTATTCCTATCTAGTACGAATATCCGACACAGTTCGCGTCGCACTGCGACATGGCGCTCTAGCTCGACAGGTACTTTGAGTCAGATGGACCATATCGCATTTAGCTACCGTTGGCGCGGTTCTGTCCTGAACTGTAGATCATACTGGACCACGTACGTCGAATCGGACCATGCGTTAGTTTTGATGCAATTTTTGCTGCAGCTGAATGGCCACCGACGCAGGCCATAGGCACGATTGGCTTTTGAACGTCTGTGTGATTCGGCTGTTCGCAGCAGCTATGAGCAGAAACTTTCCGAGGAACTAAGAACTTCAATGAGCAGTGGGATCAAATCAAGCAAGCTATGCATTTGACAGCAGGTTTCGTGTGTGGTCTTAGATCTGGCACTCATCAAAGACAGTGGATCTCGCAAGGGTCGCTGGGTCTAACGGGTCAAAAACACCAGCTCCCTAACTGCGGAGGTGAATAAGGTGCGTCGACAGTTGCAGCGTCAGTTGACGATAAGCCTTAAGAATGACCGTGATAACTGGTGGGTTAAGGTAGCCGGAGAGATGGAGGAAGCCGCCAGTTCAGGTAACAGTCAGAGACTGTTTAAGCTTATGCGACAGCGGTGGGTGGCGAACTTCGGTTAGTGAAGTCGTGTGCAATAGAAATGGAGAATTCGTCCATGGTAGACAAAAAAGGTTGAAGCGTTGGACAGAGCACTTCAAGGATCAGTTTAGCTGGCCGCACGGTGACGTATTTAGGCCGACGTCTGGAGCTGCGACTCCCTGGGAGGTGTCACTTGATCCCCCAACGGAATTGGAAGTGCAGTCAAATGTTCGGCTTCTGAAGAGGGGAAAAGCAGCCGGTTCCGACAGCCTTCCCCCAGTTCTTTTCAAACTGGGTGGAGAAGCCCTGTCAAAAACTTTTACCGCCCTCGTTTGTGATATCTTGATCGAAGAGCGTTTTGCGTTAGGAGGTCAGCAAGACGTTGTTGTAATTCTTTAGGGGACTGGCCCACTACAGTGATGTCGTCCAGGTATGCTGATGTACCCTGGAGGCCGGATGTCAAGGAGTCCATTACATGTTGGAATATACCTGGAGCTGTTTTGATGCCAAAGGGCAACGTGGTGTATTGTTGGAGCCCACGGTGCGTGTTGATTGTCATGAGTTCCCGTGACTCTTGCTCTACAGGTATTTGTAAGTAGGCCTCTGCCAAATCAATTGTGGTGAAGTATCTGGCGTCGTTGAGTATGGTGTAAACATCTTCTGGAAGCGGTAGAGGATGACAATGAGGCTGAGGTGCATTGTTTAACCCAGCAGAGAAGTCTGCGCAAATGCGTATGCTGCCATTGGCTTTCTTGACTACGACGATGGGCGCAGATCATATTGAGTAGGGCACAGGCGTAATAATACCTAGTTGTTCTATTCTCTGAAGCTTTGGTCTACCAGTGGGAGAGTGGCATAAGCATAGGTCTCTTGGGGCAGAAAACAGGCTTTGTTCCAGGTAACAGATGTAAGGTTGCTTCGGTTCGGTTGCACAGTCAGGGCCTTCTTTGAACACTTCTGGAAACTTTCATTGTGAGGGAAGTTCTATAATCTGAGGGGACGTCCGTATGCGATTGCAGATTGATCGCAGCGGCAGATCCAGAGGATGTAGTCGGTCAGTTCCGTCGAGGCCAAGTAAGTCGAGTGGTAATTCTGCCAGGTAGCATACGCCTTCGCTGGTGACGTCTCGAAACGACATATTCCAATCGAAATGCGCCGCCAGTCTTACAGATCCGCCGGAAGCACTGATTGCTGTGAGCTGAGTGTTGATGAGTTTGGGGAAATCAGTGGCATTCCATACTCGTTGGTATATGATGGTGATGTCGGATGCAGTGTCAGGTTGTAGGTGTGCTGGCATGCCGTTGGTGTGCACATTGACATACTGCCTAGGACCAGCATCACTAGTTTGGAAGCGTGCAATAGGGTTTTGGGAGACTGTGCTGGACGTGATTTGTTGGATGAGTGTGGCTGTCGTGGTGTTCGTCTTAGCTGCCAGCTGGCCCCCTGTCTTCTTTGTTGACGTGGCAGTCGCTGCCTCCTTTTGCGTACTAGGCAAAATCGGTGAAAATGCCAATTTCCCAGTATTTTCACGGTGTCGGAGACCGCTGGTCGTTTGGAGGCGTGGTTGATCGTGAGTTGGAAGGTAAATGTTTGCGTGCACTGTTGGCCGTTGTGCGCCATGTCGGACCATAGCAGAGTCGTGCTTTAGGTTGGCTATGCGCTCGCATTCATCAATCATTTGTGTAGCTTGGTATTGGGTTCCCGGTCAATTTTTGCCAGTGGACCCGTTCGTGCATCCTCATATCTTGGTGATCGTAGACCACAAATGTAAACGAGACACCGGAATTAGTCTTCGGTCAGGGATCCAAGGCAAAATCGCTGGCATTCACGATTGATCCAACCGCCATAAGTGACAAAGTCTTCGGAATCTTTCTTGACTACTTGAAGACGATCGAAATTGGCATTGGATAGAGATGTTGTCTGCCCGAAAATCTTTTTAAGTGTTTGGATCATTTCATTGAACGGAAGAGCTCGGGTTTCCGCCGGAAATATATGGTTCAAGTGGCGTACGTGTTCTGCTGGGCTCAGCATGCGGAGGAGTAGACGCACTTTGGTTCCATCATCGAACGAGCCAGGCTCAACCGTGAATATGTCTCCATAACGTTTGTACCAAGACTCAAATGATGCGCCAGCATCAGCATCGTGATGAAAGTCTGGTGTATGGCGTACGATGTGGTCCGCCGTCGCAGTGACAGCCAAGCGAGCAATAAGAAGATCCAGCAATTTCAGCTGCGTCTGGGTCGCAGCGTCAGTGGTGTCTTGCTTCGCCATGGTCCGAAACAGCCGTCGCCAGATATGTTATGTAGTTGGTGGGAGCACACAAAAAAGAATACAACACAAGTCTCGGTCGTCTGAGACTATGAAAACAATTATAACAGGCGTCGAGCCTATGATAGCACAGACACAGATTGATCACAACACCGACTGGATATACGAGGGTGATGTTGACCTGTAATTGCACAATGGTTGACACGATGCAGGAACCACGGAATACGACGCGCACGATTCAAGCTAGGCCTTTCACTAGCTGAATACAGAAGACGAAGCCTCACGAGTAACATGTATTAATGCACAGCACGACGGCCAAGAAGATAAGCAGGAAGAACATGTTGAGTAAGCTCGGGTCACCACCGGTTATATAGTCTTAGGCCAGATCGGGCGTCGACCTTGCAAATTAATGCGAAAGTCATAAAACTGACCGATTGGCGTGCAGCAATGGAGGGGTATGGCGAGCAATTTAATAAACGTTAAACCGAAGGTAACGGAAATCAGGGAGACGATACAGTTCTGGGAGAAGATAATAGTACCATTAGACTCCTCATAAAAATAGGGGAAGACGTGGCCGTCTTTCCAACAGTATGTATTGCTGGGCACTGAGAAAGCGTGCAAAGCTCTTCTGACATGAAAGAAGTGCCTCAGTTCAAATGTATGAAAACAGGCATGCCGAAAATGGCGAACAAATGAGTAAACCCATCGGTAACAGTGGATGTGGAAACACCGAAAAAAGGAAAAGCAAAAGGGAAGCGAGAGAATTCATCGACAATTGTTAGCAGGAACTTACTGGATGTGGAAGATGCCACTAGACCTTCAAAGTGTATGCTAAGTATCGTAGAGGGCTGGGTGCACATAGTGATGTGAAAAACTTTGCCTTCATTCTCACTCGAATTTGACAGCGAGATGTCGTACCTTCCTACTTCTTGGACAGAAGACGGGAGATTTCGAGCGCGGAAATAATGAACCATACGGCTTACTCCGCTTGTCATAAAGACGCATGAAGTTAACATAGATCGAGAAGAGAGAGTGGGAAACAAGCACGCCGAGCTAGCACATCAGCCACAGTGTTGTCCCGTCCTTGACGATAGACGACGTCATCCTGAAATGCGGAGTTCCGCGCGCAATCATTGGATCTTCTGGTTTTTAATCTTACTTTTCGATTGGTTGCCAAATGAATGCCACGGACGGTTGGGTTGGCACGAACCAAAATTGATTGCCAATCAAGAAACGGAGCCACTTTTGCAATGCCTCAGCTATACCGTAAGCTTCCTTTTCTGCTGCAGAATGCTACTTCTCAACGGGAATCAGTGTTCAAGAGAACAAAGCCAATGGCCTACCATTCTCACTAAGGGTTGCCACAATCGCCATGTCTGACTCATCGGTTTCAACAACCAGAGGGGTGCGTTGGGTTCATTGGTCACCATAATCACATTTTCTGTTTTTTCATTGATTTAAAACAATGCACGACGTACGCAGGGAACTGAAATGTACGGTTTGGGATAGGCGACTTTTTATCCGAAAAGATCATCCGGGAGCAGTGTGCACGCATCCCGACTGCTCATTTCCATGCTTTGAGATTTTTAGAGGAGTAGCTATTTAGGTGGTTTTAATCTAATAATATATTTAGTGAACTGGAACCCCAAGATCTTTATTGTTTTCACAGATATTTTACGTTTGTCTTTTAAATACCAAATCGTATTTTGTCGACCGTTGCAAGTTCTAGCCGTGTCTCAGAATCGCGACCACAGATCACCATGTTGTCTACTTAGGCGAAGATGCCAGATAGTCGTTCCCTACTGATTATGTCTTCCATGGTTCGTTGACAGCATGCGACGCCGGAGAGTATGCAACAAAACTGGTATAGATTGCCGCAACCCTCGAAAGCCGTATACTTTCTTCGCTTTCATTAGTGATCCGTTGGTAAACGCTCTTTAGATCGCGTGTGCTGAATACCTCGAACTGAGGTTTTTTGGATTAATTGGTCCATTCATGGGAAGGGATGAACACCCAAGTAGGCGTGTCGACCTATGGTTTGACTGTAGTTGATAAGCATGCATTTTTATGACATTCGTTGGGTGTCACTAGGACTTGAGTCTTCCTTAGGGACTTCGAAGGCTCAGTAATACCCGCGCTGAATAATTGTGGGACTTCTACTCGAATGAATAATTTTTGAATTTCTTTTGGGCTGGCACGAAGAGCCAGAAGTCATACGGAGTGGGAAATCCACTTAGGCACTACGCATCCAAAATTCCTTTAAATCCCGTTCAGCTGTGTCGTTCGCTTCCGTTCGAAAGCAACCGACGAAGCTAATTCAGTGGTTACAACCAGGTTTGTTGTTGTGATTTGCACAACACTAGGTATTTATTTACGTAATCCTCATTCGAAAACCGCTCAGAGGTAGAGCATCTGCTCTTCAAGAGGAAGGTCGCCGGTTCGATTGCAGCCTATGGCATTGACTTTTGGATGCGTAGTGCGTAAATGGATTTCCCACACTCTAATTCGTCTTTCGCTGAATTACGCTGGGATTTTTCGGCTTTGAGGCGACAATCGAGCGCCAGATGCTCCAATATTCTAAGGAACTACTCGCGCTACGGCAAGGTGATAAGTAGAGAACCTGGGTTTGTCACTTCCGATAAGTAGCTCTACCCTTTTTATTATTGAGGGAAATCGTGTCCGGGAAGGACGTCGGCACACAATTTTGGTATCAAAGACAGTTTGAAATGTTCATAATTGGTTCCTTTGCATGTAACTGTAACAATAGCCGCGTGTGACATTTTCAATAATGATAATAAAGATGTAGATGACATTGTAATGGGACTTTGGGGCGGCTCCGTCCGGCAGTCATGTTTCCGAATGAGCTCTTGGGAGACGTAACTTTCCGACCTACCGGCATCGAGGAGAAACCTGCAGTCGGATATCGTTTACGTTTACCTGGGTTACTACATTGGACAATCAGTACGGAACAGCAGCAACAAGTATGGATGACATCGTAAAATTAGGTAATACAAATCGTTTACTAGCCAAGGACGTTTGATATATCTTATGGTAATGTTTCCTCTTTCATTACTTTTGTACACAGCGTCCTGAGCGAGACATTTCTATCGACGGCGACTATCAGAACCACAAAAATAACAGACAGCGTTGCTAATGGACAGGGCAGGATCCTCGACCCCTTCGGTATTAGACGATCCCACCATTCTTTCAGGCCCGTGAGAGACGGAGCAAGGTGTTGGTACCACACTGCTCTGATAGGTCAATGCCTGTTTTTGAGCGGCGTCTAATTGTTTGGCTAACTCGAAGGCTCTCTGAAGATCAAGATTTTTTCTCTGTGCGAAGCCTCTGGCGTATATGGTTAAACTGCAGTACACGCAGTTTGCTAGCTGCTCGCGATACATTTCCATTGATACAGATTCGCAACTACAATCTTCAACCATTAACTGCTCCGTTGACCGTTTGATACTCTTACCGTCCTGTTGCAAAACAATGAATTTGACCTACCTAGGGAACACTGCAACGACGTTTGAGAATATGAACGGCAACTTCAAAAGTAGCTCATTCTTTGGCTTACTTATGATTATTGATATAAAGTCTCGAAATCGGGAAGAATAGCCTTGACGGCTCGATCCCGGTAAATCCAGTAATCTCCGGCATCTGGGGAATCGATGTCGACATCGAGTCTTTCTGGACGGAGGAACCTGTCCATTTTGACGACTCATCGATTAGATTGGGATGAACTAGCAATAAATATCAAATTAAAACGGAAGACAGAGCCATTGAATTGGCTTTAATCGGCTAGTCAGTTGGGCATACAGCTGAAGTAGAGAAAACAAGCAGAGCATGTTTACCAAGGTGATAAATCTGGCTACCGCTGAAGGTGGCCTTTGCACATCATTTATAGTTCATAACAGGTCATTAGAGGCAGGATGTACGAACGGAACCAGTGGCAACTAGTCATCTGTACCATCTCCCCCAATGTTTCGGAACTATATCAAAAGTATTCGAAAATGTCATTCAGCTGACTTATTGAGATTTCGTTTGTGCAGATCCGAAAAGTGATCCATATTACATGAGCATGCTTGTGCTTAGATAATGCAAGGTAAACTAATTATCGGTGCATTGGTTTACAGTCTGCTGGCAGATTTGCGCTTGCCATATCTTGTTGAAGAGAGACATTTTCTTACTCAGTTCCGAATGTCTTCAATATAAATCCGAGTGATTCTGACATAATTCCGACATATAGCGGGTTATGGTATACCATTACGCTCTTAGTTAAAATCTAGAAAGTACAGTGAAACGTTGACGTCATTTTCTTGCCAATATCCCTAGTTTTTGTCCACTGAGCTTTATTGATGGATTAAAGTAGTGACTTCTACATTTTGTCACTTGGATGCACATGCACGTACGCACAAAGAAATTTACGCGCTGGTAGTGGTGTTGTTTAACTTCATCGTGTCGTTTCTCTTTCACAGTATGCAACCTGCTTACACACGAACGATGCCATACCGCAGTCTACTCCCCATGCACGTCTATTGCTCCACTCAGAGTGAAGGTAAGTCCATTCTGTTACTGGATCATGTTATTTTATCATGAAAAATATGGTGGCACATTTCATGCGATTAGTTTTACGGCATTGCAGTTTCAATTACTTCCAAAACCGATAAATTGAAATCCGGTTGTAGAACGGTATCGATCAAGTCACTAGTCATTACTGCACTGACAAGTCGGCACTGGTTCAGGGCAAAAATGGTTGCCTTCCTAGATCATTGGGTGTCTTTATTGTATATTGTCTTTTTGCACCTTGATAATTCAGTCTAGTTATCCACTCGTTAAGAATATCTCCGACTTTTGATGTCTCTAATTCTGGTAGTAAGATTCAGTATTTTCGGCAAACCAAACAGCCGCGGGTTTTGAAAGAACATAACGGGTATACGTCATTTTGTACGCGGCTGGCTGAGGAGGCATCGCAATTCACTTTCAGACGTCTAAATTCGAAGTGAAAGATACGAAGACGCAGTCGGATTCAAGTATCGAAACATTCCTTCCGTCGACGCACCACCAATATGCGTGTTGTCTATGCTCGTTCCATCGTGAATCTACACCGTTTCGAGATTGCGTTCACATCGAAATGTGAGACCATAGGGTGGAGTTAAGGAACTAAGTCTAATTTCAGAAAAAGGCACTTCAATCAGCTTAACTCACATGTAGCACTATTCCCCACAGGGCAGTAAATTCCTCTCATACACTGAACAGCCATCTGATAGGACCTTGTCAAATTTGTTCGATTTCATGTCAGACCGTCGGTTCGTCGTCAGGGCGGTCGGTTACCTTGTCAGTCGTGCCCGATACAGACCAAATTGGTTAAAATGCTCCTTTCTGAAATGAAACCCGATTTCCCACTTTCATGCGATTTTTTTCTGAGCTCAGTCTTGGACTAGTATAGAAAGGCTATTGACGGTATACACAGATGTGTTGCTAGTCTCATTAGATGATAGCCTTACTAGAGTGTACATAGAATACCGGAAGGAAGCAGTGAAAACTAAACGAGTACAGGCCCGGTCGCCAAATCGTTACTAACCTCCAGCCAAGACAAGAATTTTCAATCTATACTGGGGACTTCAGTGTGTTAGGTCTGAAGCTACTGTCATAAAAATCACTCTTGCAACTCTAGATTAATCATTTTTATTTATAAATAAAATTTGAAAATCTTGTCGACCAAATTTAAGGCTGGGGGGTTTGTGTGATACCGAAATAGGATAATTACGGCAAAATCTTGTCATCACCCAGTTTTGTTATTTAGCCAGACGTTTTCCCGGGAGAAAAATCGGATGAAATAGAGTATATTTTGCTATTTCTCGCCAGGGCGATTGAAATTCTGCTGCACATACTCCTCATATGTGTTTAAAGACACTGAAAATCCTACGTCTTCCGTGGTTGTTTTTAATCGATCGCTTGTAATTGATCCCGTGTAGATCAACATATGCAAATGTTTTCAATTACCTTTCACTCTTAAACGCATACCAAACCGACTCACCATTATTTAGCCATATTGTCTTCAAGTGTTCACATGTGTTTTTGTTTGGCAAGTCTACCAAATCGCTGTGTGCGTGTGTGTGCGCTTCTTCGGTTCTATTTCCCCCTTTTATCTTAATAATCAATAGGACAAACGTTTGTCATAGCTGATTTCACTTTTTGACATCGTTTGGTTGATGAGCTTGATGCCGACTGTCGACATTGGTATCCGGATTCCAAAAGAACGGATTGACCAAGTATCGTTGTCCATCAGACTATTACGCACATTTAATTACGTTGCAGTAACGCGCTCACTGGTATGTCTGCATTCATAATGCATCGTCATTTGCATATTATGCTTTTGCTGTTGAATGGCTCTCAGTTTTAGTTGTTTATCCCCGCATGTGCTTTACCAGAAACGCCCAGCGGTTTCAAATTAATTATCGTCTCGTGCCCGGAGGACCTGATTGGTGTTTAGCAATTGGAGACATCTGTGCAATCGGCCTGGAATCCGGTTATCGATCAGGGGTCGAGTGTGCACAGCATTCTTTCTATGCTACTCGGAAACATGACCCTCGTCGGGATAAGATGTGCGAAGATGATTGGTGTTTGGACATGGTATTTTCTTATTACTGATGGACTATTATGGGATGTCCTAATCAGTAACTCGAAGATTATCTGTAGAGTACTAAGCCCTGGGGTTAAATCTTTAGAAGTACTGCATCTAAACAGATTAAAGCGGTTGCGTCGCGTGTTACCCATGCCTATAAATGGCCTGCCTCACTGTACGCTGCTTCTTGAGACTGTTGGTGTCTGAAATATGGCTAGAGATGGTCGGTCCATGATACGGGGGAATTGTTTGAGAACGTCAACCAGTAGGATCTCATGAGCGAGACAAGTTAGACTACCGGGTTGGAGTCCACCAGATTTCTCATCCGGTGGTTGAAGGTATTAGGTGATATGAATACGCCCCAGCCAGTGGCGTCCTTGCCTTAGGAGTGTTCCCCTTTCCATATAATTCTTTTTACTTACCGTATCACTAATATTTCACCGTTCCTCGTCTACTCATCATTTGAAATAGTCGGTCAAGATCGAATCTCGGGTAGCATTGGTACAAATACCGTTAAGCCTGCCCATTTTTAATGTTGTTTTGACTAGTATTGAGGTGTTCACTATCTGAACGCCTAGCTCAGTGGTCGAAAAGCTTCGCAAAATGTCATGTTTCACGCCGTAGCATTGGGAACGATCTAACGGCAAATGCCTCTCAATTTAGTGCTTTATTATTTAATCTCTTGTGAATTCGATTAGTTTCTTGAGCACTTCGTCGCAAGGTTGTTGGGTGAAAGTGATATAATGATCATTATTCCGGCTTTACTTTTCCTTATTCAATCTTTTTCCATTTCCATCTGTGTCTACTTTGATGTTTCCATTTTTCTAGAGAGGATCTTTTTCTTCCATGTTAGTGTGTCTATCCCTGTATCAACACGAATTGAACAAGCTTAAATCGAACAAAACGATATAGTCTACCGCAATGTATTCACCTTGTCTGCTTCATTGTCGGTTTTCATGGTGGGACTACGTAATCGACCTTTTTTGCTTTATTTTTTTTATATTAAGCGGAATTGATTAGGACTGAATGAGATGAACCACGTAAGACCGTTTTTTACCAGCTGGCTATTTTTAGTCTGCGTGTATTTGCGTGTATCACCCAGGTTCAGTATGTAGGTGTGCTTAGATCTATTCAGGATGATACTAGGCGAAGTGAAGAACATTTGACGAAAACAACCCGAAACACACGACAACACAGTGGAGAAAACGAAAAGGTGTCAACCAATGTCCGACGAGTGGCAGATTGTCCACCAACGAACATAGCCACATTGCACTGGTTGTATATGGGCTAACCCACCGCGCAACGGGAGCGGCACCTTAACAAGTAAACTGACGCACGAAGGACATGCGGGATAAATAGGCCACGTCTTTTGGTCGTGATCGACAACATGCATGTAGCACCCATATACGAACAACGAAACGTATTAAGGCACCGTGTACTGCCAGGGGTCAACTGCACAGATCGTCCTCATCAATCACCTATGATCCTCGGGAATCTACCAGTTGCATCATACTTTTTCTAGGTAAAATCCATCATCGCTATTCGGATCGTCTGTCTCCATCACCTATGAGCCGCAAGTTTTGAACTCCGCCGTCGTCGGTGAGAGCCGGGATTCAGGCAGCGGCACAAACAAAAGCTGGTACGCAGGTAGGCAGATGGACAGAGAATCAAACTGAATGGCGGCTTTATGCAAGTGGAACCTTGTCTGTGTCCGTAGCAAAAACAATGCCAGGTCAGTGCTCGCAGTCTATGATACTTTTAGCTTGCACATTAATACTTCAATTTATGGGCGATCCGACCACATCAGGCAAACAGTCAAATTGGTCTTACAAAAGAGAATGTTAAAAATACAAAAATGGCTCGAGAGCGTACCACATAAAGGCGGAAGCGATGTAAAAATGAATGGTAACGTCGAGCGAGAGAGTTAATCCGTCACTGTCCGTGTCAATTATTTCAGTGTGATGGGTTCAATGAACCCCTGACTCCTCTTCACGTGGTTGACATTCAGAAATACAGTCTACATGATTTTAAACTCTTTTGGGTGTCATAGATGGACGTCTGTACAGGTGACCGTGGGTCGAAAGGAAAACACGCATGTGAAGAACACAGCCGTAAGAAAGAAATTCATTTCGACCTGGGGACTTGAGCGTGCGCTGTTATAGACCAGTGCAGTTCACTTCGGTGGTGCACAGTAATCTTCTGTCACCGAGTTTGTTACAACACCTGGCCTGTTTAGATCATGTAGTTTATCACTTTAGATTTCAAGATGAACAGTATTGCTTTTTCGTCATAAAACCAGGTATTTTCTCTTAACTTGAAAGCAGGATATGATAATAAATTGTTTTCCGAGTCTTGAACCCCTGTCCGCTTTGACAAGTTTTGCTGTTGTCTGTTGAACACACCCATATTTCCCATCATGGTTACGATGCTTTCTGTCCTTGAGATTACGTACAGTCGGCAGTCGCTGTTAAACGGCACGTTGCTTCATGTTTACATGTGAATTGAACAAGAACTAAGAATTCTTCTGCTTGTCTGTTAATATTCCATACTGTTATTCGTAGGATTTGCAGCAACATGCAAGTCTAATATCTATGCGAACGTCTATTCTCACTACTCGTAACTACAAAATTGTCAGTGCTCAATATCAGAGAGCAAGTTGTCATATGTTAGCATTCAAGAGTGGCAGTGTGAATAAGCTGCCCATTTAACTAAGAAATAATTGGTTAACTTAAAGCCAGTCAGCTTGGTTTGTAGTCAGTCAACCGAGTGCCTCAGTGCTGTGGATGTATCACACCAGTCAATATCAACCAGTCGCTAACCGTCCGGAAAAATCGATCGACTGTTCAGTGCACTTCCAACTACAGGAGTAATGACAGTAATGATAATATTCATCATATTTCTTGTGCTCGTATCTATGGTTTGTCTATTGTTGTCATCTCCCCGGTTTACAGTCTCCAATGTCCCATTGCTGGTCCGAGTCGGTACATTTCAAGCGAAAGTTTTGCAATGTATGCCGCAAACGACTGGAGGATAGCTTGTCTGTCCGTTGTGAAGGTACGCCACCGATTATTTGAATCCAAATCCATCCGCTCTCTTGACCATCGTGATAGCTTGTGGTTGAAAAAAATTGTTTTAACCAAGTGTATAAATGTGTTTAGTAACATTAAACGGCCAACAAAATTTCTTTGAATGCACTTGACCAGCTTTGGGGTTGTCATTGCTCGTATTCACCACAACTTCGTTCAATCCATAATAAACTTGAAGGTGCGCTTTTAGGCGGAGCTAATCAATTAGTCACAACTACCGTGCTTGCCTTTTTTGTTCAGCTTTCAAATGACTTTTCACCGAATAGCATCAGTGCACAGTATTGAATATAAGTCGTATCTGAACTGCGGGAGATAATGACCACAGAAGTACACTATCCACTTCACGAATGTTAACACATCGTGTGTGCTGCTCTGATACTTTCCTGTCTAAGCATCCACATACTCCGTAGCCGTTTTCGTCACTGGAACGTGTCATGGCACTACAGGAGTGTGCAGCGACGCCCCTCGCTCAAGCGTCTATATCAGATCAATGATTGCGTTTCGTTAGAATTTCTTTGTTCTCTTAAACAAGGATGGAGTGTTATTAGTTTTAACGTTGACTTTCAGTAGCATCTCTTCCATTGCATCCTTGAATCATGATTATACTAAAAAAGCGTGACCATAACCATTAGGATACACTACATGGAGGAGGGGAGGGATTGGCCACCATTGTCTTGAAAAGTCGAATACGCAATCTTTTTATCCTTTACTTCCTTTATCAATGAATTAACAATATACATCATTTTTCAGGAAGGGGGCGGCGGCCACCAAAGTGCTGCCAGGTGGGGCAGTTGACCGGCGGTGGGAGGATTCGAACCCGTGACCTTCGTGTCCAAACTCCACGATCTTATACGGTTGGCCAACGCCGGCCAGCTCAGTCTTTACAGGCATTAACCTTGCGCGAAAATGCTCTGGTTTTGGCTGCTACTTCACAGTACCATCTATTGAAAAGATGAAAGAGGTCGAGGGTACTGAAAATTCGACAGCATACATTAAGTTGAACAACTATACAGAAGAATAGGGATTTTGAACGCAAGAACTGCACTGGCTGCGACACCTATTATTTCCAACTTTCGATTGAGGGAGGGAATCTCTTGAATCCCATCCTGATAGCTTAACTGGTTAGAGACCTCATGCTTCTTTTCCATATCATCGACGGGTCACCTCGAATCATCTTCCAGCCAGTACCTGGCTTGTACAGCCTACAACAATGTGGGTATGCGTAAAACATGTCCCAACCACCTCAACGCAATCCGATTCAATGCGTGCTCCAAAAACTGAACCCTGGGACCCAGTATACCTTATGCATAAATTCTGAGTTATTCACAAAATTCTCCTACCAAATCTCACAATACTACGAAGGCAACAGTGTTTGAAAGTCTGCGCATATCTTCTGCTCTCAACGGGCATATTTTGGAGCCGTAGAGCAATACCGACCTCACTGCTGCCGTCTACACTCGACCTTTGATCGATAACCGGATGTCATGGGAGTTCTAATGAGAAGCTCAATGATCACTATCCATCCTGTTCGGTGTCCTCTGCATTAAGAAATTTATTGTCTGTACGACTCCTGGAGGTTTGTGGTCGGGCAGTTTTAGGGCTTCCAGCCCCCAAGCAGGAGAACGATTAAGGTACTCAACCAATGTTTTTGGTTTTATTAAGAACGCGTCCGCAAGACAGGGGGAGCGACTTAGTGTAAGCTTATTTTCTTGGTTCCTTTATTCTTTTACTCGCTTTTTCCGGTTGAGTCGCCAGCTGAAATCAATCTCCAAATTGGGGAATGAAGAGGCTACTTAGCCGAGTCCCTACTTATTGATGTTCCAAATGTGATTGAATTTTCATCTTGACATAAGCTATCCTGCATAACTTGTTGAGTCATGGAGACACGCATGCCGTCACACCAGGTCAAGGCGCAAATCTCATTGTGGCGATCTAGAATCAAACCACATAAGGTCACGTTAGGTCAGATGTGATAATCAGCCAAGTGGCAGTGAATTGCAGTCTGCCACCACTCCTGACAACTCTGGGGGCACAGATGTTTTAGTTCATTAAAATTTTTACTTTTACACGGCTATCTTCTGGAACATAAGCCGGCTCCATGGACATCGCAGATCAAGCTTTGCGACTGGAGGCCAAATACATACAGATTGACATTCATTTTTGCTTCCAGTAACGGTGATCGTAGATTGACCTTAAGCCTAAACGAAGTTGTGGAAATACTCGATCCTCGTGGTAAGTTCGTCGTTTGCTTTTGTTTGGCACCAGAATTGATCCTAGGCATTTGTATGGTGGCACATTGTCATCTCGCTCGCCGTTGATAGAAAGTTGTTGAACACATGGAAAAGGCTTTCTTTTTTCGTGTTGATTTTGAGGTCCATTTTCGCAGCATAGAGAGTGGCTCGGTCGAGTACTGTGTGCATGGCGGCTGGTGAATCTCTGAGCACGACGTCGTCCGCAAACTCTAGATCTGTGATATAGACTGACAGCTGAAGAACAGTCGCAGAAACTCAGTCTTTTAGTTGTTTTGAAGTCTTTCTTAATCCCTTGATCTATCGCCGTTTTGGACGTCTTCCACTGACTTTCCACCGAGTTTTGATCTGATGGGGCGCTGGCGATAGTGCTCAACCATGTTGCGATCGTAGTCGAGCAGGTGCTGATATTTATCCGGTATTCCAGAAGCACCTGTTAACGACTTAGTGATAGTTGTCTTTGGTGTTAGGACAAACGGAGCTAAAGTGAGACGTGCATTAGGAATCGTCGTACGCTCATCTGTCAGCCACATTCGCTGCGCCCAAAAACGCACGAAGCAGTTAACGAGGCACAGCGTGATTGCGCGAGGATATGGTCGATTTAGTGCGCTGACGGCCCCTCGTTCAATCGAGGTTAGTGGACGTTTTTGATGTTGGAAGCACGTGTTGACAACCAACCTGTTCACTTCTGAGAAACTCATCAGCTGAGACCTGTTCTCCCGAGGCTCGCCTAGTCCAGACCGCCCTGGGATATAGCGTGTAGGAACTATTGTCCGAAGGAGATGGTTTTCGCGTCCCCAAGTCTCCGCTAGCAAACAAGAAATATCCTTCTTGGGTACAGCTACACATCGAAGTTCTTGTGTGTGTCGGAAGATATCCTCTTAACTTGTTGTCGCCC
>LUCM01009900.1:33699-52581 GCA_008360955.1 Fasciolopsis buskii | reverse complement strand
TCAAATCCAGACCAAATATGATGTTTTTGCAAGCTTATCGGACCTCTTTTAACAAACGTCGATATATATATATATATATATATATATATATATATATATAAGCAGCGAATGTGTGTGTGTGTGTGTGTGTGAATGTGTGTCTGCTGCGCTGCTAACAACTTTACATCACACGGAGAAATCCAAACTTTTGTCAGTTTTATCAGCTTGCTTTCCATTTCGCGATTGACTAGCCTCCCGTTGCTGTTTTTGTCGTTTTGTTGGATTCACGTACTGCCACATTTTTCCTGTGGACTGTGAATAATCTTTTGTGAATTCCTAACACCATTTAAAAGAGCTGTCCTGAAGACTGTACAACTAATATTTGGTCGGTAGTGATGCCTGGAATCAACAAGAACGCACTCCGGTTCATTCTATGATTCGTTCCGTATCTTTCGCAACTGTCGATCCCAACAGGATCAAAGTATACCGCGTTCGATTGAATTTCTCACAAACGGATGTTAATCGGAGCTGAATATTTGGGAAAATTTTAGGCGAACCTCCCCACCTCAACAGTTAATATTTCTTCCAGTTAATGAAAGAAAAAGCACAGATTTTGTGGCTGCTTATCGGACATCTATCCGTAAAAAATGTCCAAGCAGTTACATACAATTTTTTCAACCAATAAGTATTTTGAATGTTTTTTCCGTCATAGTGCCTCGTGCATGTTAAAATGCATCTCTGATTATTCATTTTTTCAATCATTCTTGTTGGTGAATCGGTCGATCGGAAGGTAACCCTAACAATTGTTTGCTCCGTCAATCGATTGGTTCAGAACAGGAGTAAAGGGAAAAGATCTAGTGGGTGTGTGAGGTAGCAAGCAATGACCTTGGATGTTAAAATTACCTCGTAGGTGACACGATCGATTATTTGACCAAAGAAGTTTCTTTCATCTCTATCCTGTTTTTGGATAAGGGCAAATGTAGAGGCTTGAAAAATAAAATTCGAGAACAGATTATGGTACTTTTGTGTACAGCGTGACACATCAATGACTGAACAGAATTGCTGAGAAGTAGACCGCAAAGACCACCGAGGACAGAACACGAGGTGTAGCAAAAACAGATGCATTGTAGAAGGACCAAGCAAATCAACGTTGTTCAATATTAGTTAAAACAAATAATTTTTCAGTAAGGGTTTACAATCACTATTTTGTATCCTCATCTGCTGTTCCCTCCAACGGATGAAATATAATTTGAAATGAAAACGGAACACGGTCCGATCAAGCCTTACCAAATAAACTCTCCGATGCCGATTTAGTCTCGTCAATTTTAATTTACGTTGATTCTATTTAATTTTAGAATCCGAAATTTGTCAAACTTTGTCATTGTGAACAAGTTCATTTCTCTCGGATTTGAAGAATAATTTAATCATATTTTCTATACTATATCCGTTTGACCATATGCTGCATTCCTATTCCAGACACCAGTCGATTGGCGAAATGTATTCCCACTCAGATCTGACAGGGGGAACGGTGATCGATTGACCATGTGCTACTCGACCAACTTAACTTGTCTTCCGAAAACGGATTTATTCCTCATTTCCTAAATCGTTGTTTCAGGTTCTTCAGTTGTACTCTGCGCGTTTTAGTGCAAAGACTTCAAGCTGAGGTTGGGGTAGTGTTGCAAACTAATTACACGAACCCTAGCTATGTATGGACATGCACGCTTCATCAGTTGTGTTGACCGGTTCTTCGTTCAGCCGTTCAGTTTGTACTAACATTCCATTTACGAATTTCCGTGCATTCTAAGACTACTATTTGGTCCTCCGAGTATGTGGATTGCAATTCAAGCATTTCGGCCTCATCGTCCTATCTAGGACTACTATCCAGTTGTTCACCTTTCAACGTTTTCTAATCCGAGCCATGAGTGTGTCTTTTTATCTTCACTTACGTGAACATGAACAGAAGGCTCTGCAACGCGACTGTTCGATCATTTTGCCGGTGTAGTTGATGTTAATATTAACTCTGCTTTCCCCTTACTAAGGCGAATAATAGTCATTCCCTCCTAAACGATCCCTTGCACTTGGGGACGGGACAAAGCCCACTAACATGGAGGGTTGTACTTGAATGAAACTTATGGTTAATTTATCTGGGTTGGTAGGCCTAAATACATCAACATTTGACCTGAAACTCTATGTTTGTGCGCATGCTTGTGTCGACCTCGAGTGAGGCTTGCCTACCAAATCCGGTCCGTTTGCTATTCTGTCAGACGGAACAACTGCTTCAATTCTTTCCCCATTCCTACTAACGAAGTACGCCCACGTATGCCTGATTGTGCGGGTTTAAGTAGACACAATCAGTATTAGAGTGTTAGGTTCTGACACTCTAGCTAAAGGACAATGAATATGGAACAAAACCGGGTAGTTTTTCCATGGAATAATCGATTGTTTGTCATATATGAAAACCCTAGTTTACCCGCAGGTTTTTCCCAAATTCCGAGGGTCAGTTGCACCGCGGTACGTGACCATTTCCCTAGAACTGAGCTTTTTGGGAGTCTGTGCACTGTAACGGAATTGATAATACAAAATAATACCATAATTCGGCATAACTGGTTGTATCGATGCGCTTAACATTAAATTTTTCAACTGAAGTAACTCAAGGGAAAGAATACATTTTACCGAGTGCGAGCGGGAAAAGGAGCAAAAATTCCAGCCGACAGTCTCCTGAGTGAGTGAGTGAGTGAGTGAGTGGGTGAGTAAGTAACTAACTAACTAACTAACTAACTAACTAACTAAGTAAGTAAGTAAGTAAGTGAGTGAGTGAGTGAGTGAGTGAGTGGGTGAATGAGTGAATGAATGAATGAATGAGTGAATGAATGAGTGAGTGAGTGAGTGAGTGAGTGAGTGAGTGAGTGAGTGAGTGAGTGAGTGAGTGAGTGAGTGAGTGAGTGAGTGAGTGAGTGAGTGTGATCAGTGCATATCAGCTTCGTTTGTGGATATCTGTAAATGGTAACGAAGTCATAGTATACTGCATCACGTGTCTTCTATTGGTGGGAGTCGTCATACAAGTCTTGCGAAACAAAGCAAGCATCACATGCGCGCTGCCACCCCCAGTGGGTGATAGCAAACAGAACAAAACAATTTGCATTTACATTCCTGTTTTTTTTCACCGGGAAGTGACTAAGTTCCACAACATTAAGCCGTAAGAATTGATTTTACTTAACGAGCAGATATGTTAGATATTCAGTCTATACCTCAGCCATGACTCCTTACGAGCATGCCGAGAAGGACAAAAAACCGATTGATTCACACCAATTTGTCGAAGTATTGCTAGAAATGCGGTATCCGTAACCAATTAGAATCGATAGGTCCCGCAACAGTCCCTCTGCAGGTTTTTGATCATTTTGATATGGTGTCCAACAACTCGAGTATGTTATTACTTTTTTACCTGATATCTCAAACTATTTTAGAATTTCGGCCGCCTAGGTAAGACATTTAAATGCCAGGTTGGGACGTAAATAAAGTCAAGATTTAGGCTTTTATAAGAACCATACTCTAGAGCTGAGTGTGCTTTCGGGTCAGTTGCTTCGAACTGAAAGGAAACCAGTTTACCCTAGCTAAAAGGTTTACTAAATTCCTGCGAAGCTCAACGCGGAGGTTTTCTTCATAAAAATTATCAATTTCTCATGTTGTTTATTTTCTTATAATGCTAGGAATATCTCCGTCAACAAAACAAAAAGTTCTGCCCTAACCGGTGTGTTTTCTTGCATGATTAGTTAGAAAGGTTTCTCACACTTTGCTCGTATCTCGGTGCACTCTTTGGAAAGGAAAAACAGTATGACAACTTTTTCGACGAATTTCGTGCTGGAAGCATCCTTTTTGAAAATTTTTGTGGGTTATCTTTTGCAGTGCATTCATCACCAAATTCAACAGGTCGCCCAAATGATGCGCTCAACACTTTCCATCCATGCATTAGATAATTACGTTATTTGCCTAATTGGGCGACGAAGTCACACTTCATATCAGACGACAAGTGAGCATGGTTTCATTCTTTTCATCCAAGGAGACCAGAGTGATTGAATTATTAGTAATATTGCACCCCAGAATTAGTGAAAAAGAAGCCTTTAATAAAATTTCAACTTGAATCTAAACGGCTCTGGGTTCGCTTTCAAGTATGATTGATTTCCAGTGTAAAGAGCCTAGGGAAGATACGGTTTATGCACTCCGCATTACCAAAATGGCTGCCCTGTTTAACTAAGCACGTTGAATAAACCTAAACAAAATTTTTTAATTAGTTCGTTATCGCAACATTGAGCATCAGTGGGTTGAGCTATTTCTAGCTCACAGTTTCACTGCCCAGGTAACCAGTTAGGCGCATAACTTAGCGCGACCAAATGACGTGGTGGCAAGTTTCACTTTGATACAAATCAGCATCCCTTTTAAATCAACAAACTCCAGGTCATGGTAAACTTTGTGTAATAAACCCCAGCTAATACAAACTATCGCGAAATATCGAACAATTAACTCCAGACCCACATACGATTAGAATTTTGGACAAATCAAGTGCTTCTGCTGAACAAATAAGCTAGTCATCAACTATGGGGATAAACTGAGACAAATCCCAAGATTCTACTGTATGAAGACTTCAGTTCTCAAATTCCGATGGGTGTACCCTCCTGTCCAAGGTCATTCATGTTTATCTAGCCCGACTACAGATGACAAACTTGTGAAAACATTTTGGTTATACTGCCTTGAGCCTCGTAAATGCTGAAATCTTCACGATATTAGCAAATAGAATTTGGGAACTCATGACAACCGGAGACGCCACATGACGTTTGGATCCCACAAATCTGAGTAAATGAAAAATCGATTTGTCTCACTTGTCGATTGACGGTTTTAACTATTTCCAACTGGAGGGATAGTGAATAATGCAGGAAATGCACATGTCATGAAAAAGATTTGCGTCCACCTCATCTCTCCTGTCTTCCAACTGGCTGACAATAATATTGTTCAATATAAGTTTCTTTTATAACCACAATTCTTCCCAAATATCTTGCCACATAGCGACTATTCTATACACTAAAATATTAAAATTATATCAATAATTTTAAACGTACAACCATGGTTGCACCCGTTTCCACGCGGATATTCTAAACTAAGCCAGCCGGAACGGTCAGCTGTATCAAAGTCTCTGCTGTTAGTACTGGGTTTCATTTGCTATCTTCGATCTTGTCAAGTGCTTCAAGACTTCCAGACCTTAATACATAAAGCAGCCGTGGACAGCGTCATCATCGGATGTTTAATTTAAGTGAGCCACTTTTATCAGCCACGTGACGTCATTCATTTCAAATCACGTAGAATCTCGTTCGAAGCACACTTGTTTAATTGAATATGATACTATCCGGTTATAGGTCATTGCCATTCTTGTCCCTCGCTCTGGGGAGATGTAGCATACTACTGATTAATAAACATTGCTAGCGAGTTCAGCGACATCTCAGTTTTCAATCCATCTCGCTCATTAATAAACAACCAACCATTCCATTATGTTCGATTTCTGTCTTTCAGCCGAAGAATCATGTCTGGCACTTCGGAAGGATTCCGTTTACAAAAGCCATTCAAAAATTCTCGATAAGATTTTCTAAAGGTTTTCAATAGTTTTTCATCCTCCTTTTTTTTTAGGACTTTTTATCCAAAGAATGAAAATATCTCTCGATTTTCCCTCTGTCGCTTATCCGATCTTCATTGTCTAATGTGATGATTTTATCTGCTCACCACCGCGTTGGCCTAGCATGCTCATCAAACCAGCTATGATAAATTGTTTTATCCTGTTCACCTCATTCAAGCACCATTGAAGGACAATCTCATATTCTGTAGATGCATACTTTTTAAACATCCTTCTTTAATTTCGTATCGCTTCCTCCGAAATATTCATCTTCTTCGATTTCTACCTTTGGAGTTATTGTGAACTTTCATGAACTTGCGCAAGAACACAATCTTCGGATTGCAAAATCGCAAAATGTTTTACTAATGACCGTGTTATTTTCTGAGACCAGTCATCCTGCGGTGTCACTGTTCAACTCACCATTGAGACACCACTTGCTCTAGGTTAGCGTCTTCATGCGGACGCACTGAAAATTCGCTATCGATCTTTCTTAACAAGGAAGAAACAACAATATAGATTCTTATCAGTGAGTTCAATGTTGACGTCCCTCGATGAATAATTTTGTATGAATACTAATCTACTTTTATTACCGGGTAAAGTGTTCTTTAAGGAATTTTTCATTCATCCCATTCCCCCTTACTATATTCAGTGACCTTCAATTGCGTATCTAGTACTGTGGTTACTTACGCGAACGACGAGATCATGTGGCATCCCGTAACCACCGAATGTGATCTAGGCAATTTTTTCATTTTGAACGGCCAAAATATGGAGAGATTTATTAAGTGTCCTGAAGGTTCTTCGATCTTGGGATCATATTTGAATGGTCAACAGCTTACGTGGAATGATAAATTGATGTAAGAATCATTTGGTGATTCGTCGAAAATTTTTTCTCGGTTAATCTAAGTTAACCTTCAAAAATACACGAGGTCAAAAAGTCCGTACTTTTATTGTCAGTAGTATGTGCCATATGTTAGTGGATGAACCCTGTCTCATTTCGTTTGCCTTGGTGATCATCAGATCCTTCGTGAAGTTCATCTGCCCCAAGTTCACTCTAGCAAATACCTCCACATATCATTATAACCCTTATTTGGTGGCCGTCTCAATGTCAAATGTATCTCCAAGCTTCGATGCATCTCTTTTCGAACCGTTTCCCCTACTTTACTTTCTCATTGAGTCCTGCCAATGTTATCCCACAGTTTTATTTGGTTCTATACATTACTAAGAAGTGAACTGTTTGGAACTGTTTTTTCAGTCGTGCTCTTACAATCCCGCATTTGGAACTGGTCTACACCATTTGTTTGCTGCACAGAAATGCCAGGGAGAGAGAGAGAGACGTGCAATGAAGATTATCAAATACACGTCCAGTTCTGTTCAACCGGATAATTCGAAATGGTACACTGCACAACTTGATCCTTCGTTCTGTATTATTCCCTCAAAAACTGACCTGTAAAAGACGTCACCCCTTAACTGTATTTTGGACCCCAGAAATCTGGCCATCGTCGAGCTACGTGTGAATCTCCTCTGACTTGTACGATTGTAGTTGGGCACAAATTTCCAATTTTCTGTTATTATGAAATTATTCATCTTGTGATATCAACGGTCAACTGGTCATTAAGGAACCATGACAACTCGGTACAACTGTTTGATCATTGTGAGGAATCATCAACAGCAGGGCACATCCACCAAACCCAACCAGGAACGCGATCCCGTGAGTCGAATACTAGCAATTGCGCTGTCGGTAAGGTTCTTAACGGTTTGTTGGACTTCAGGAACGTTGTATCAGGAGTAATGAAAAATTTTCTAACACTATTGTATGCTTGATGGTTGCTGTCTTGAGTAGACAGACCGTATCCACAGTCATGCATACTGAGGGTTCTCAACGGTTAGTTAAACGCACGAATAATTTCCTATTGTGAAAATGATTGATTTTGTCAGACGAGTTAATAAGATTGATAGATATGTCTACTATTCATTGTACAGACCAGGCTAGGTATAATAATATTGGTTGACTTCGTTGTATAGTTTAAATTTATCAAGACGTCGAAACAAGGGTCTGCCAGCAAAATTCAGCTGCCGATCTGAAAGTTTCGTACAACACTTCTTGTCTTGCGTTCACAGCACTAGTGTGGTGAAAATTCTAAAGTTGTACGCCTTGTATTAGTGTCGACAAGCCGACAATTCATCGAATTTCGTTACTTGAACAAGCGAATTATCCGGCCACAATAGTTAACTCACCGATGCATGCAAACACACCGACAGGACGTTAAGTTAGCTTTCCTCTGGCGCCAAAATGACAATCATATTCGGCGCGCAAGCACACGAGAACTGCAACGACGGGAGTTCATGCGCTCCGTTCTCCTAAAGTACATGTGGGCGCGTGATCGATCTGACGTCAGTACCGCTGAATGCTTGAAGGTCATCGAACAATGTGACCCTTGGTGCAAGGTCGCCCGAATGCCGAACGTCAATCAAAATGACTGATGCAGTCCGCTTTGTGGGACGAGATGAGAGAAATTTCAACGAACTGATCGAGAATCCATGCTGTCAGCCCTCATTGTTCTGATCGTGTTCGACGACACAGAAAAGAATAAACAGAGCGTTTATTCAGTCACGACCTTAGGTACGGCAGGAAGATAAATTGACTATGGAAGTCATAAAACCAAAGTTGATTTAAGGCATGATTGAGTAGTCCCCAATTGGTACACCCGGTGACCGATCTAGGGGATCCGTACTATTACGAGATTGACTTAAGAAGCCGTCGCATTGAACTGAAGAATATTAAACTGACTTTGGAAAATTGTCAGTTTCACTTGAAAATAAAAGACTGCTCTGTATTCACATCGTATGTGGCCCATCTACTGAGTAACACCGTCACTTCTTTGATCACGGGACTGGTATTGACCTGATGGTTTTACTTAATTTCCTTTCAATGGGAAAATGGGTCGAGATGATCAATCACTGACGTGCCAAAAAGATATGAAAACATTCGTCAATGGACCGGTCTAGGTCTGGGTCAAGTTGGACTGCCGAGCTGGGGTCCACGAGCCAACCTCTCAATCGAGGGCTGGAGATAATAGGTGGTGTGACTCGATGTTTCAATCCTGGATTAGAAAATGTTTTACAATATAGTTGTTCCACTTATTGCTCTACACTGACTCTTATTTTCTTACTCTCCGAAGTAGAACAGATCACTCTGGTACAAGGTTAATGATGATAAGAATGAACTGAAGTTTCTCGTTACACTAAGACATTTCGAGAAATTTTATCTTGAAATGGTATGCATCATTCAACCGATTGTGTTGTAGAATGGCCTAATAACAAGTTCGTCTTCATTGGCTCGTACCCGTGCCAGTAATAGCACAACATGTTTGGAAGAATTCTACGAAGAATTGGATGGATGAAGAGGGGATTGGTGGTGTTTCACGCATAACGCGAAAACATGTTGCGTCAATTATTTCGTGTGCCGGTTGGGGGGGGGAGGGCAAAGAGAGATGAAGGTCAACCACAAATTGCTTTGGAAAGCAAAGTGTCGTGTTTTGAGCACAACAAAGACTTCCACGATCCATTTTCACAATCGTGTACTATGCATTCAAAAACCAATTTGTCGTTGCTCTTCAACTCCCCTGGCCCATTGTCCAGTACAATGCAAATTGTAGACCACGAAATAATTGACACAACACGATCATCCGTTTTCGGATTGCGTGTAAAGCACCATTAATCCCTTCACACCCATATTTTTATCTGACTAATCCAATCACTCCTAAAAAATTCTTGCTAATCTATTGTGTTGCTGTTGTTGTTGTTGTTGACATGTGTAAGGATCACTGAAAACGGGCTTGTTCGCCAACTTGTTCTTTTTTCTTCATGTGCTCAGTGGGAATTTCTAATCAGCAATTTGTATCTGCTGGTTTTAGATGACTCACAGTTCAGTTCGTTTGACCAAAGATCTCTGGGTACAGATACACCGAATTAGCTTGGCTGGTTGGTAAACGACCAGTTGCTGTCACAGTCATGCTCCCGGGGACACGCATAAGTTGTTTGCATCAAGGCGAGTGTATGCGCACCTCAGTGAACCGTCAGAACTCATGCAGCGCTAATTTGCGACCTCCTCCATTGTTTTTTTTTCTGAAATCAACAGACGTTAATATCCGCGGCGAGTAGTTGCAGTGAAATCGAACGAGTGAATACAAGTCAACACATTCACAAACGCATGAAGATTGTAGATACGGGGGAATTGTGTACACAGAGCGTGACCCTCATGTATTTGATTTAGTGCTGCCTTGTTTCGATCCACCTCAACGGAAAGCACTATTGTGCGAGGAGAAATGCCAATTTCTTGTACACAACATGTAGGATTAGGGTCCCATGTTGAATGAGGTGTTTGCAAATGAAAATGTAATCAACCAAATTTTGAACGAGTCAGTCCAGTGCATTTCTCCCAACCATTACCCGTGTACCACAAGATCTGATTTTCGTTACTACGTTACAGAACAATCTACTCAACACAAGAAACAGCGAATGATCAACCGTAAGATAATAAGGTAAAGAACTATGTGGAATAATAACTACACTACCAGTAGTTTTGACTCATATCACGTACGATTTCGTGGAATTCACGTAACCAATCTATCGTGACAAGGGCGAATCTGCCGACGGGTTAAAATGTCACCGTTTTTTTGTCATATTCAAGATTGACCGGGCCAAGATCGCGACATCTCGGTGCTATTTGCAAGCATCCGGCCAATCAACATTGTTCGGTCACTAACGGATTGGTTAAAATGGCACTAAATGATCCCACGCATTTTTACTTGCATCACGTCATTTTACCGTAGGCGCCGGTTGAGAAGCCGCTAAATGATTCAGAAAAACAAAGTCGTACAACCTTGAGGCATTTTCTATTTTGTCAAATGGTGCGGGAATGCTATCAAGCAGTTTTGACTAATCATTCGATCAGATACTTTTTCTTTGTTTGGTTTTCATGCAGAAATCTGGAGCCACTTTACAAAACAGAACGGATAGAATGAACTGCGTCATATCTGACCATACCATCGTGACTCCTACAAGAGACTGTTGGCCGGTTTCCCAAAATTCAGAATCTTCAATCTTCCTAAATATATTTTAATCACACCCTCCGCCCACAGTATTTCCGGGCTGCAACAAAACAAGACACTTTGACACTCGTCGTTCTCTTCCCGGCAACTCATTTGCCAGACACAAGGAATCACATTTTCGAGTACTAGTAGACACTTTATGAAAAGGCTAAGGTAATATCGAATATGCTCTATTCACATTTCACCTTGAGATGGCCCGTGACCCGCGGCGGTCAGGCGGATAAGATGGTGGCAGTTAGACGTGAAGGTCGCGCGTTCGAATCCTCCAGTGCCACTTAAATTCCCGCTGCTCGCGGACATCTCTTCCCGAAAGTGATGTGCACTGTCAATTAATTAATGAAGGGAGTAAAAGATACAATATAAGGACCGAAGATAGTAAGCGCGGGTTGCATACATGAGCCATAGGAGTAAATAGTATCTTTAGAGAAAGCAATGTAATTTGTGTTTGTCAAATGCTATCAAATTTGATGTCTAATTGAATAAAATACCCCCATTCGGTTTGTGTCAAATGGTGGGAAGCAATGAGAACCTCGGTGACAGTTAGCAGTCCACTTTACAAATGATACACCAAATTTTACGTCTGAAAATATTCCATGAAATAATGACAAGTAAATTACCAAAAAATGACTGCCGACTGTCAATGGCCGGCGGTGGCCAAACGGATAAGTCGTGGCGTTTGGACGTCAAGGTCACGGGTCCGAATCCTCCCACCGCCGGTCAACTTCCCACTTGGCAGCCCTTTGCTGGCCGCGGCCCCCCTACCTGAAAATTAATGTGCATTGTTGTTTCATTATTAAAGGAAGTAAAAGACAAAAGATAAAAGCCGCCAGAAATGTGTAATTATTTGAAGATTCTTTTACTTGTTGCACAAGTTGGTTGAACGGTGAACTTGCCATTTTGGCCAGATTATGATTTCATAATTGAATGAATTTGTGCAACTCAGTGTTAACTGTTGTAGCTCTGCAGGTATTTGTGCATTTGTGTTCACCCTAAAAATGCTGATCATTTTGGACTCCGTAAACTGTTTTGGCAGGCTTTCCCAGACCGAATGGCGTTCGATTGCGTACATGCCTTTCTCATGGTTACAGGTGTCTATTTATGATGGGAAAACGGAAAAATATTACAATTAAACCATGACAGATTTAAGGGGTAAGTCTTCGGTAGTTTTCGAACATATATATATATATATATACCGAGACAAATACACGGGTAGTTAACTAGTAGTGTTTTCTCTTTGACGGGTATTCTGTTACTTTCACCTCCTGTTAATCGTGTGACGAATGATCGATACGAACCAACAGTCGACAACTAATGGCATATTCTCACTCTGAACTTGGGCAAACATTTGAATGGCACTTGCCGTTTTTCCGATAAATCGATTCCAAGCCTCTTTCTTGTTCCGATCTAGCGGTTATGACTAATAACAATGCCAAAAAGTTTGATTACGTTGATTTCGGATAGAACGATTCCCGTTTCGGATGGTAATATTGTTAAAACTTCTTTTCACTTATTTAATTTCTTTAGTAATGAAACATCAGTATACGTCATTTCTAGAGAGGGAACAGAGGACAACAGAGGGCTGTCAAATGAGAACACTGACCGAATTAGAGAGATATGAACCCCGGACCTTTAAGTCCAAACGCCTAGACCTTATCCACCTGATGACTGCCGATCGTCAAGGGTTCGAATCATCTCGCTGTTGATCATTTCTTCATTCTGTGGTTGGTAACGGGCTGCGACACACTGTGAAAATTGTGTACGGTATCATTTCACTACTAAGGAAATTGAAATGCTGAAAATAATGAAAAACGCCTTTCCGTTTGGAATTTTCTTAAAAGCATTTCACTGTTCCAATTGTCTCCTCTCGAATTAATATATGCTAGTCGGAGTCCTAATGAAGTCAAGTTATTTTGTTTACTTAGGTTGGTAAGTATGTGTGTTGCTTGGACGGAGTTCATGCATACAGTGAGGAAGCAGATCATCTTGAAAGCGTTTCGCGTACACGCATATTCGTTTCATCTTGACCAATCTGAAGATGAGAGTTTAACAGAATAGCTTTATGTTATCTTCGCCTGAATGTGTGGATGTTGCGTATTGTTGGTCACACATGTTGAACTTGAACCCAGGAAGGTTGCAATCCCTTTCCGGAAGGTCGCCGGTCACCTGTTAAAGTACGACGGATTTAAGTGGGCGTTGGAGATTAGATCCATGAACAGCGGGTTTTGCAGCAATTAAAATGATGCTAAAACTGGCAAGTGGATGGCTGCGCACACTAAGACGAATCATTAATACGTTACTTACCAAGCAAATCGGTTTCTGGATCGGTTTTGTCCAATCAACTGAGGGCTGATCGGTGCTGCACTAAACGGATTCAAAACTTGACAGGAAAAGTAGTTGGATGGCTAACATTTCCATGACTTATCCCGAAATCGTAAATTATCCCAGCGGACAATGCTCCCTGCGTGCTGTAAGTATTCTCGACAGAGTAATGTTACAGTACATTCAACCGTAACTTCGAACGTGAAGTTTTTCCGTTGTCACTGCCACAGATGCTTTGATTGCAACACAATTTTATGATTTCCTTTTTCGTTATTTTTTTAAAACCCCATACAGGAGTGAATCTACCTGGAATGGTGTAGAGCGAGTAATTTTGTCATTATTTGGTTTGTTGTAATTACCAGTTTGGAAATATTATGTGTGCGACTGAATGATCATCTGATATCCTGGACTTAACCGCTGTTCTGTTCCGCTCAGAGCGGTTTTTACAATCGGTAACCTTGTCCCAACATGTCTTGGTTTTGGTTGCCACCTCACAATATCACCTACTCAAAACAGAAAAGATTGAAAAATAATGAGATATCAACCGCGAGGGGGGGTGCGATTCGACACAAAACAATGCCACTGGCTGTGACACTGATCTGTACGGCCTGTTCACTCCAACCCCGATTGTGGTCACCAAATGAAAATTAAATGAACGTACACGCACACACACACACACACACACACACACACTCATAGACAAAGTCCGGGGAAGCAATTAACCAAAGGGAATTAGTAAAAAGTTATTGGCATGTTCGAAGCACCTATCTTAATTGTTCAGCCAACAAACCTTGTTGAAAATTTCTCTGATTTATTTGGAAAGAACACAAAATCCTTCTGTCATACAATGTATTATTGTACGTATTTGTGAATTCATGCATAAATCAGTCAGCTGACACTGAAACCTCTAATTCCAGTAAGAAAGAATCACGTGAAAGCTAATTTGTCTATCAAATATAAAGTCAAATGTACAAATCCGGAGAAACTGTGATTGATCTGTTATCAAAATACCATCAAAATTTCGTTTCCATTAATTACAAAACTTACCTGTAGAACGAGTTAGCCGGTCAGTGAAAACCGGTAGTTCAGGTCACGAGAATCAAGCAGCTGATGTGCAGCTAAAGGCGTCGCTGATAAGTTTTGGTTTGATAGTCGGCAACTGGACTCATTTGAGCATCAGGGTGGCATAACACGCTAGTGTAGAATAATTAAGCGTTGGAGGTGATGGACGCACTTAGCCATAATTCCAGGAAGAATTAATTTAAAAAAACTAATCTCGCGTTGTAATTCGAATAATATGGTGAATCTGCCCTCTCTCTCTCCTCCTCCTCCTTTACAGCAGACGCATGTACAGTGGTCACTCTCCTTCGGATGAGCACAAACTATCCCACCCTTGGTTTAGTTTGCTTCGTTGACGACCTCCCACGAAAAATAACAATTTCGGACAGCTAACAAATGTGCGGGAGCGCACTACATGATTAATAAATAATATGATTAGTAAAGAAAACCGAATAGGTAGATGAATTTTTTATTTGATACTCACAATAGTGCCAACCGTAATCGACCAGCGAACGTCAGTCCAAGAGCGACAGCCTATGGTTGAATGTGGCAGATAGAGTGTGCGTCGATTGTTGCCTATATTGATGTTGTTTTGTTCGAGGCTTCATCGCTTTGTTCACTTTTGAGGAATTCGATGTCTTCGTCTTTCCGTTCCTACCAGTGAAGACATTACCTCCGGATTTTCATGGTTTCGAGTTTTAACCCCGATCGGGAAGCGCACCGTTAAGAAACTCCCCATTTAATCCGGACTGAGGACGTTAATCCAATTCTATTCAAAACATGGCAATTCATTGCCAAGGTTCACGTTAGGGCGCCACACCAATGACCATCTGAACGCTACGCGGTCGAATCAACACCAATAATTCTTTGGCGGTGGCCTACACGTTCATCTTGATATTATTAATATTAATAGTGATAATAAAAGTAACAATAATAATAATAATGGTAAGACTGATATTGATAAAAATGTTAGTGATATTAATATGGCCATTTGAAAATCGTTTACACGAAGTTGTGGTTCAGCAAAAATCTCGAGTGATAGAACCTCAGAGTGCCACATTATGGAGTATTACGCATCAATGTTCATTTTGGAATAAGTCATACAATTGCTGTTTCCGTAGTTTGTCATATTAATGCACAATCTACTGTTGCCACACTCCTTGCCAAATTTGAATCAATTCGTTTCTATGCCGCTGCCCGCTACATCAGTTTTCAAGGCCACTCCCGTTAATTTGCCCGGAAAGTGTAGCGAACATCTCAGCTCACAACTTGCTTTTTATTCTTCGACCGAACCCGGAACAGATTGTCTGTCCTAATTCTAGGACACTCTACCCTGATTGGTCAGTGAGTTTCCAACGCCCCGATAATCAATACTTCATCTTTTTACAGTCCATACGCCAACGTGATGGTGCGTTATCGGTGTTGGACATCGGTCTCCTCACTCCAATGCAGTGCATATGACTTGCCAGTTTCGCTGCACTAGTACTCAAGGCTAATAAAAACGAATTCGCGGATCCATTAGCGAGAAACGACCCCAAAAACACCCACAAAACTCCTATTTACGCCCCCATAGAGTGGTTGCATAATTTCTGATTGCAATAAGCGTTCAAGTGATTGGGTTTTTTTTTGAAACTGTCATTGTGACCAGTATTTGCACCATTCCTATTCGTGTGATCGGAAACAGTTTCTGAAAGCATCGATGCATCACTGGCCCACTATGGTCACTTCTGAGAATGCCTTGGGCTATCTATTCTAACTAATTGCAATCAGAGCACCGAGAGAACAGTTGCCCTGATTATGCCAATCTCTTTTATTATAGAAAACTAGTAAACGGACTTTTAACGGAACCATAAAATGCTCATGCATTTAGTTGATATCAGTTCCGCCCGAAAATGAAAGCCCCCCTCCCTTCGTGCAGTAGTGATGACCAATTCATCATAAAGAAACCCTGGAAAGACTGTACAACCTTTTCATTCTTGTTAGGAATTATCGGTTGTGCATATTCACCGCGCGAACTAGGAGATAATCCGGAACGAACGATCTCTAAATTGTATGTTTTAGCCGATATGGTAACTGGCCAAGGTGTCGATATCTCATGAAACAAACTAATGCCCGAGGCGTTCCATTCACAACTATTTGTTCCTGATTCACGTCACAGTTTGGCCATGGTCGATTTGCACCGCTTATGAGTTCTAACAAGGACGAAACAGCTGTCTCCAGGGTTTCGTATAGGTGAGTTGGGCGTTGATAATGCATGATTCACTCTTCGGAAAAATGTATACCCCAGAACGGGATCTGCTAGGTTCCTGTGCCAGCATTACACTGAATCTTCAAAAAATGTATCTCGGCCTAAGGTCAGCACAACTGTCGCGACATTGCATTCATTACACCAGTCGTTAGATTCATCCGAAAGTCTACCTAAGAAAATCAATTAGTCATTTAGCGAACGGGTTATGAGTTTCCATACTGGATTTAACTGTGCAAATGTTGATCCTAGCTGATACGATCAATGGACTTCGACTGACGATGGTCTGATTTCTTGTTGGGTTACTATGGCCCTCTCCCCTATCGGAAGGTACCTTCCTCGTGCATATTAACAATTCCGGTCGACCGAATAAGTCAGTCGACTATTGAACCGAAATGCGTTCTGACTTTCAATAAAAGCGTAATAAGCGATTCGCTTTTGACTAGCAAATGAGACATTTAGCTGCAGCGTTTGTGGCTTTCTCTCCCGAACTTGTGGCAACGGACGATTACCGACTGAAGATGGAGTCCGCCAACGACTTACAAGTCGGTACCAAAGGGAACGTACCACCCTTTGTGTTTTACCACAAGTACCGTCATATGGTTGTGATCTGTTGGACGGAATTCGTCAAAAAAGATTCGCCAGTCAGCCTCGACTGATATATTTGTTAATCAACCAGTCGTATCTAGTTTCACGGAACCGCCCATAATTGAGATTCTTATTGATCGGGAACAACCACGTGATCGACAGAGTGAAAAACAACTATAAATCTCTTCATTTGTGTACTCTAATCGCTAAAACAATGATTTTCAACGCTAACGAGTAAGACTCGATCGTTACTTACTTACCGTAGGAGTTTGTTCATGATAGGAATTAAAAGACAACGAATATCAAGTTGGGTAGTAATTCAGCAATGCATGAGCAGGCGCAGACACTAGATTTCGAACCATTTGCGAACTGATATCAAGTAAGCCAAATGCAGTTTGAGTTAATGGTCAGCGTGTGGTGAACTGTGCAAAATATATAAACCCTACGGGACAACATTGTATTTATAGGTAGAATCAGTGGCACGTGACATTCTTTAGCATGAAATGGGTGAATTCGAGTTTATCAGGAAGTTTCTCTAACCACGGAATTGTCAGAACCACTGAGTTGGCTCTAGCTTATGCCATTCATATGCATCTGCTGCGTTCTGCATCAGATGAGACTAAATGATGAGAAAAAAATCAATGACAAATTTCTTTGTAAACTGGGGGTGTGAATCGTCTGGAAGTATCACTACTTTTTTTGCGATCCTGAATTATGACAAAGTCTCTAAGAATTATACGGATATATATATATATATATATATTTATATATATAAATTTTGTTCACGCATCCAGATACTACTTCCTGGTCATATATATATATATATATATCCTCTGGATGGGTGGGGAAAATTTCCCCGAAGACAGACGACTAGCCTGACAGTTGTTATTTCTAGTCAAGTGTGTGTGTGTGTATGTGTTTGTGTGCTCGACTGGCTCCGTCCTGTCCAAACATCTCCATACTGAGGCAGTCCTAATAGACTCACCTCTTAGTGTATTGGCGATAGTCAAACGGTCAACATCAGGACATTTCAAACTGATAGTCTCCGGTTCGAATCCCTCCAACGCCGATCAGCCCACTCGTTGGCAGCCCTCTATCGGCCAATCAAAGACAAAAAGGTATTATAAGTCAGTAGAGTGAAACTCACAAAAAAATGCATGCTACAACCAACAGAGGTGCATGAAGGCCAAACGCTGAATTAATATAGAGCAAAATGTAAAAGGAATGAAACAAAATACGAAACTCGGCTCACGGAAAATGGACAGTTCTGATCCAGTGTTTTGCAACTAGAATATTTACCACTTCTCAGACCGAGTGAACTGAGGCACCGAGCATGGGATCTGGGACGATGTGATGAGATCATATGAATCAATAATACTACCCAATTACAGAGTCAATAATGCTCAAAACATGAACAAACAGATGCAGGATCAAAGTGATTTTCTGTTAAAAAGCTACTGTTTATGTTCGACATTGTTCTTAACATAATTCTTCAAAATTTGTCTTGATTAGTGCACATTTATTATTGAATGTATTCGACCGGTGTGTTGTACCAAAGGACATTCGGGGAGAATGAAACAAAGTGAATTCAGGGCACTAACAACCACAACAGAAACCCAAATTTTTGAGCACGCGAATCTCTCTAGGGACTTACTTTCTCAGTGCAAATCTTTTCCACGTCGGAATTCAAGTCCAGATAAGAGATTACCCATATTTCAGGTTTCATATTTGAAGTGGATTCCCTTAGAATCCGTTGTATACTGGTGACCTACGGTACGGTCATCTGAACATGGATATCGATGACCTATTGAGGATGTGTAGAGAAAATCTAGTTCCAAAGAAAGAAAGGCTCGAAAAGTTATTCTAGATTATAACAACATTCGCTAGCTGATTCAATGAATTAACTATATATATATATATATATA
>LUCM01009900.1:3982-31690 GCA_008360955.1 Fasciolopsis buskii | reverse complement strand
GGTGGTTCCATGGTTTCTTAATGGCCAGTTGAACGATGGTATCGCTTGATGAATTATTTCATGAAATCAAAATACGATGTAGTATACCACAACAAAACACAACACAACGCAGCGCAATACAACTCTTAGCGGCATTACACAACACACCTGAATGCATTACAGTGCAACAAAATGCGATATAATGCCTCACAACAGAACCGAGATAACACAACACAATAAAGTGCAGTGCCATACAGCCCGAAAGAACGGAAGAAAACACTACAGAACACAACAAAACACAACAAGATGCAATGCATGATGGCACTATACAACACAGCGTAACATAACACTATGCAATACAACAACGTACTGTGAATACTGTACAATACAGTACAATTCAGTACAATACAATACGATACGATACAATACCATTTCATGGAATGCAGTGCGATGCAATACAATACACTGCACCACGATACAGTTCAGCACAAAATAATTCGGTGCAATATAACCATCAGTGATCTTTTTGTTAGACCTAGTATGCCTTCACCGCTAGTCTGTCCCTTTTAATCCAAATGAAAAGTTTACGCGGTGCGCTTCCATGGCTTTCCGACATTGAGCTAGACAAAACGGTATAGCATGCAAATTCATTTTGCTTCATTAGGTGTGTTGAATTTTGATCTACATTGTGCTTTTCTACATTTAAAGTATTTTACGAATCTGGAGATTCGTAAAATGTCGTGGGGAAAGAATTCAAAAAGAGAATTTACCGTTTCCAAGACGGGATGTGCTGATCAGCAAATACTTCAAAGCGTAATTCTTAGAAGGCAGGTCGAAAGGTCAAGGCATATTGCACGGAACGAGTGATGAGAACCAGAGTAACTTTACAGAAATGTACTAGTTACACTGTCCACAACCATAGACGCTCGGAGGGTAATCGGTTCGTCTTGAACGATGGATACGAACGGCAACAAGTGAAACATTTGCAAACTGTTGGTAACTTTGAACCATCTTGAGTAATTTAGAGTTCTCCTTACCGGTTCGCCTTTATCTCGGGCTGCAAAATGATCATAGTCATCGCGGACCGGAATTCTGTAACCGATCGGTAGTTTTGATCTAACACAAATATTGATCAGTTGCATCTACTTCCTCACAAACTTTGCCCTTTTCTGTATAATATCAACTAATGATATGAAACGAACTACTGAGTTGACCTGAAAACAAGTTTGTTAGCGGTGTCATGCACGGATTCGAATTACGGAAATCTATCCCTTGCCGTCCATAGGACAAACGGGATCAAATTTGACTGAGGTTAGTTTGTATTTGTTTTATTTTTTTAATTGAATCTCACCGGAGCGAATGAGCAATCAAAGCTGGATTGTCTGATTAGACATGGCCTCGTGACATAGTTCGCTTGTCTAGTGGAATTAGGATGAAAGGGGAAGAGTAATGAGTTTGGAGATTTTGGACGGTTCACAGGACAAGAACATTTTGTGAATGAAATATGAACTGGAAAAGCCTTCGACTATTGCCGTTTTATTAAACCGAGCTATTTGCTATTCAGCAGGAAGCCTGAGTTAAATTGTCTAACAGATATGATTACTGCACTGTCTGTTTGTTTTGGCAATGCTAAATAGGCTGTGAAGTTAACTATTATTATTCAAGGCTAAGTAATTCATCTTACTTGTTCAATGAATCCGAGAATCGAGAACGGTAATACTTTATCAGAAATAGAAACTAACTCCCTTCGGATGAAAGACTGTTTGAAAATTGCCAACGAGTTGAAGTATTACAACTGGAAACATTCTACGCAGCTTTAATATTGCTGTAAAGCGTCCTGTACATAAGACACTACACAGAGGTTGATCGCTTCTTCGAGGGCAGCACTCAATGGTGTTGCAAAAACCGGTGACTGACACGCTGTGGGTCTGTCAAACAGCTCTCGTGTCTATTCGCTTGCGTGTCAGACGTTAACGAGCCAGAAAACCGTCATCTTGAGTTTTTGTTTAAGTTAGGGCAAAAAGGTACGCCACCCAGACGGTATCTGACACATCGGTTGAAACTAAGGTGAGGTTGCCAGCTAGTACCAGAAGTATAGGCCTAGGTTTTTGGCTCGATGATTCATGTTACAGTGAGGACGGGTTATGTCAGCGACACAGGACTGGCAGGCAAGCCTGTTTAGACTCAGGTGAATGGAGTACGGGCCCAGGATCTCATCAACTGCTAACCCGGGCCTAGGGTTGGAGAAAGACCGTTCGCTCTAGTTTTGGGACAAAGGAAAATGATCTGAATTTCGTGGTCAGTTCAGAGACGAGCCGGGAGGTGGCGTTTGAAGTAAGCCTGGGAAGACCTACACAAAGCGTTCACGACCGATTTGAGGTAAACCAGGGTAGCCGAAATCGTCTGAATCCCTTAATCTCTCGCCTCGATGTAAACAAGGCCAGACACTACATTCATTTGATTTTTAATACACGGGCTCAACAGCCGGCAACTCGGTCAAGTTTGTCGTGTTCAGGCCCAACGGTGTTCAACTGAATCCGAAAAACTCGAGTGATTTGGGCTTTGGTCGGGTCTCAAAAACGATGACGTCAAGTGAACTACGTTGGGCGGTGGCTACTACTGTCGTTCGCGGGCTTACGTGCGGTGGGTCTCGGCGTCCAAGACCGAGGTAAAGGGAGCGGAGATCGTCATAATCTGAATGTTGGACCGGGTGAAGTCATCGCACTTCGTCCTTGTGTACGGCCAACTGGACCGAGAGCCCCGTCCTGTAAATCGGCCAGTCGTGTTGACAGGTCAGAGATCATTTGATCCATCTCGCTTGATTAGGCAAGGTGGGATTCGAACTAGAACCAATACGGCCGACTGAAGCCTTTGGAGTTAGCGCGTATGATAATCAGATGTTAAAATGGAAACAGTTATGAATTACTCTGATTACTCTGTATTGCGTGCCCCGTGTGCAGTGATTCATACACGCAACCCGATTTGATAGGAGACCGATGTGGTATGTACACTTACCCAGAGAGTGCACACGCATGGCATTGACTAGACCTCGTTAGGTTCTCTCTGCTGTCATTCAACTACACTAGGTTGTTCGTATTTGAACCAGACTTGCCCTCGGACAGTCTCCTTTATAAATTTGGCATCCAACAGGATAGAGTACCAACCATTGGAAGGCTTCCGATTAGGGAGCCTACTTGAGGTGGGACAGCTAGAGCACTTTGTGAAAGAATGTAGTGTGCCGATAACAAACCCAAATAACAGATTCATGGGCCAATCTCCAATCCATATTTCCCCCCGGATATAAGGTTAGGCTGACATGATTTTGTGGAATCAGGAGAGTGGTACATGGTTCAAACTTTGTTCAACTGTGAAACTGAGAGCGAGCATTCTGATTCGCTGGTATGGTGAAAACTACTGATTTTCGTTATATTTTTGGAGGCTCGAATCGTATTATTAGAAATGGAGACTACCAAAAAGCCAACGATCTCTGACAAACCAGGGTCAATCACTCATTAAGTTCGGAACTTGAACAAACTATATATACCAACGTTTTCGGATTAATAGACGAAGCCCACAGATCACATGATTGTTCTGGTTTTATTAAACGGGGAAAGCATTCAGATCTTTAGCGTATGGGATAAATTTTCATGTACCGATAGAATTTACGTCCAAAAGTTATGATCAGCTTGGCTTCCTCCAGTCCAAGTCACGTTTGAAACCCACGTGTTAAAGTATCAGTAGAAAAATATCAAAAAACGTTGATTAACAAACGGAACTACATCCTACATCTGTGAGCGTTTTTACAAAATGTATCATTTGTCTCACTGATTCACAATCGTGAGTCTAGGATCAATAAAGCATGATAAATCATTTCAGAAAATAGTTTGGGATACTTCCTTGCCAAACTGATCGTGTCTATCATGGGACTGTTTTGAGCAAACACACCGCAAGTGACTCGGCTGATGCAATCACTCTCATTTTGCGTGATGTGACTAACCACATTTCGCGTGAAGATCAATATCCTCGTTTTTTTACAGTGTTTCGAGTGGGCGGCAGTCAAAATATTCATCATAGCGACCGTGCAAATTCCCCGTTAGTTTAAAGAGATTGTTCACTGGCAACCTTAGATAGACAATACTCTATTGTCCTCTTCCCGTAACAACAACCGCATGTAGCCAGTACTCCTAGATTTTTGTGAGCCTGTGAATGCCTGTTTTGCTATTGTGTATCGTGACAGAGTGTGTTTGTGGAATATACTCTTTTGTTGCTTTCTTGTATTCGTTTCTTTCCATCTCTGTCACACTTCAGATAGCTCGCAAATGCAGCAAATAATAAATAGTGTTCGACTTATGGTTGCAATGGCTCAATAAAACAGGCCTGGACTAAACCTTCGAAGTGTTGTATTAAGACTCGAAGCGGAATTCAGTCAACGGCAACAGAACCTAAACCAACGATTTAGTGGTGTTCACAGAAGTGTATTACTCAATTCCAGATCAACCTTTCTAGTGTTCATCGGTCTTAGAAACAGACAATGTTTGGATGATCGATTTTGACTACTAATCCGAAACAAAGCAAAAAAGGGTGCTATCTCGAGTGATCGTATTTACCGTTCTGTTACTTGTCCAGATGTAAGTTTGCTACGCGTGCTAAGCACAAAAGCAATTTCTCTTTCACTTTCCCCTTTGGACGCCTATTTCCCATTTCAGTAGAGTGCCCCTTTGCACATACACGCAATCATCACCCGCTAGGTTTATTCTAGTGCACAAATCCGGCGAACTTGGGTCGTGTACGCTAAATGTCCCTCTTATAAGGTTTCAACCAACAAACTCGATCCAGTAAGACGAGTTAGACCTCCGAATTGGAATCTACGTGAGGCAACCTGCACGATGGTTGACTACATGGTGGTGTACGGCTTTCATCTGCTTCCGATATCACTATCTCATTTTGTAAATTTCCGTACCACTTTGGATTTCTGAGTCATGGCTGTTGATTCTGTTCTCTTTTGCAATGAGCCATAGACGCTGGATATCATTTGCCCATCCAACACTATTCACAAGTCAAGCCTGTAACAACACAATGATTTTTAATTAGGTCATTTGTCGTCCTCATGATCCGACCTTATAAACATTTTTCCGCGGGTCTTTTCGTGCTCAGGTTCACCTTCGTTTAAAATAGATCTTAGTCATGTAATAACAAGAACCAAAGTACAATAATGTGAAAACTAATCATTACAATAAGTGAACTGGAATTGGAATTTCTGCAGTCGCGCATGACTCATCAGAAGCTTTCTGGTATGGCACCAACGGACGACTAGGACATATAAGCTGATTGCATCCTATTATCAAATTAATCAGAGCGTGCGAAGCTGATGCTGAGCTCTTGCCGTTAGGAGTCTGGGAAACATGCTATCGGGATAGCGACCACGCTTTGACGTCTATATTAAAGGATACTAAGTGTTACCGAACAAGGGTGTGCATAATCATCCACCTTTTCTGGGTAGTGATGTGCTAACTGGAATAAGTCGCGGATTTTGCATAATAGTCGAAGACAATCATAATATGGTCAGCTCATATATTCTACACAACACTGGTCATATTCTCGGTAGTACTAATTCAAATATCAACACACGTGTGTTTCAGGCTACTTCGGAATGATAAAACAACAAACAATAACCAAAATGCACGAAAACAATCAATAAAAGTTGACTCTTCGCGATGGAAAGTTGTTCTCGAGCACCCTGACGCGTCAGTCGTGGGGCTCGCCCCGCTGAGCAGATCCATAAATTCCATTCCAAATCGTAACAATTCACGTAATAGGAGTTTGCTCAAGCCTACCGGAGCGGTAGTCATCATCCAAATCCCGGAACTCTATGTGCACAAAAGATATTTTTACACAACCACTTTTGTTGCACTAACATTGTCCAGCGGTAACCAAACTGATGAAGTCGAGGCGTTTGGACGTGAACGTAGCGGGTTCGAATCCTCCCGCCGCCGTTGAACTTCCCCATCTGTCAGCCGTTTGTTGGCCGCGGCCCCCTTCCTGAAAATTGATGTACATTGTTGTTTCATTAAGAAAAAGGAAGTAAAAGATGAAAAGATAAAAGAGCAACCTGTGGCCTCGATTTTCGCATCGCCCATTCTTCCGATTAGCAGCTTTTACTACGACGACTGCATCATATTGTATTGTAGACTTTTCCGTATATAAATGTCACATTTCAACGTACGACTGTGTCGAAAAATAAGAACAAATTTACACTCATCACCGGGTGAAAATGAAGAAAAAAGAAACTTGTCGAGCAATGATTTGAGCACGTGAGGATAAGTTTCTCAGGAAGTCGGCTGCAACGCAGTCACGGCTCGTCATTGGAGTTCCTATATATATATATTGATTCCACAGGGTATGGAACGGAAGGTGGATGGTGTTTAAATATGAGACAGGCATTTTGAAAGATCGTTGAGCAGAGGATGTGTGGGATCTGAAAGAATTTTGTGACCAAATTTCTCACATGCTGATGAGTGCTGATCACACAGACTGAAAGAAAACTCAGTTGGTTGTATGCACGACACACGGCTATTAATTGGTAGACCCCGGCGAAGAATTTGAGTGTTTATTAATTAAACCTGCGGAAACAACAAGAGGGCAGTAAAGAAGGGTTGGGAAAAAAAATACAAAACGTCGGATAACGTTTTGCCTCACCTATAAGACTTCTGTCTTGAAATGACAATCGTGGAAATGTGAGAAGTCCACCACAGACTTTCATCAACATTATTCTTTGGAGATTTCACAAAATCCGTTTTCTATGGATTGATAAGACCGTCGAAGTACGCCTGTCTAGACTTCTAACCGAACGCTTAGGTGATTGTTAAACTGGCTACAAATTTAGTCATTTCAAGACTTTTTCCAGCTTCAACCACAAGGCAAACTATCGCGCTACATTTGCTGAGTTCATGTTGTACTTTCTGCTGTGTGTGTGTGTGTAAACGAAACTGTTGGCCAGTCCTAAGTCTTATACAATTCGTCCCTTCTGGTCCACCAAAAGGGTTCATTGGTTTTGGAGAATTTGGAATAGTGGAAAATAGTCTATTTCAAACATTCATTCCGACGTAATTTAACGATAATTATGCACTAAGGAACCGGTGTACTAACAAACGAGTATGAATTCGGTTATTAGAGCCGGAAGCTTGACAAAATGCCTTACACGGAGAGAACAGATTATTTTTGGACATCGCATTTATTTGCTATTTACTTTTACTCTTGACATGGATTTTGTGACAGTTGCTCCATTGGGTTTGGTTTACGGGATACCAGATCTGTACAGTTCTGCATGTTTCATCACATCCGGGAGTACCTGTTGTCAATTTCCCGCTTACTACTCATCACCTCTGTTGAAGTTCGCCTGGTTGCTTATTGTCGGTTCTATGACGTATGCTGCAAGGCATTCATTGCATTTATCAGTTATTTTGAATACTTTCCGTTCTATTGACTGAAAGAGCCTCGTCAATTTCAGCTTCAGAATCCCATGGAATACGCGCTCAGAAGTTGCTTACCCAACACCTGTAAATGTATTTTTTCCGCGAACATTTTGCAGGTGAAAAGGATAGCTTACAGTGTGAATACTGAAGCGATATACGTGCGAATACTTCAGTTAGCAATAGGCGAAATTGACTGACAATATTGTTTACCACAATATTCATTCATGGTTCGCACAAATTCTCGTCTATCATGAGGACGAGGGGACAGCTCTGTTGTCCTAGCATCCATATATCCGCGCTAGATGAAAAACAGACGAACAGCCCATATCAGATCAACAAGTATTGTCTGGAATGCCGTGCCCACGCCTGGTTAGCGTTACGATGTATCATTAACTAATTGAGAGATAACGTTATTCCCCGTAAACTTTGCCATTGTGGGTTTCTAGGATGATACAGAACGACAGTGGCACAGAATGCGTCGAGAGAAGGGAAACGGTATATGGATGTTTACGTTTTGTGACTGATTAAGTAGTCTCGTTCTACTTCAATTTTAAACCGCTATCTTCATCTCGGCGTAGCGGTGGCAAACGGATAAGATCATGGCGTTCGGACTTGAGTGCCGTGGGTTCGAATCCTCCCGCCGCCGGTTAATTCGCTCGCTTGGCAGCCCTCTGTTGGCAGCGGCTCCCTTCCTAAGCAATGGTGTGCACTTTCGTCTCGTTAATAAAGAAGAAAGATAACAGATACACGTTGAACAATAGGTTTCGTTCAAATAACTCAGGCGATATTACCGATTCCGGATTCAGTCGGCATTCGGAATCTCCATTCCAAACGTTGCCGTCTCCTACGGCTTCACCGAGATATTAGCCTCAACTACCATATTTAAGGTCAATGATGCAAAAGTACATGCAAATGGTAACGCACTGAAAGGCTTCACGAAGGTCACACGGAAATCCTGCTGTGTTTTGCCCCCTGTCTTTCACTCACACCCCGTGGATTAGACCAGTTTTCCAGTAAGTCACATGATCTTGTCCTTTCCTCGCTGATCACTATAATTTTCGCGATTTTCACAAAACAACGACGAATAACTGGTGGACGATCACGTGGTCTAATAAAATGCTGTGGAGAATAATACGAAATATGTCTTAGTTGATGCTGGTCGTGGAAACCTGTTTGGGAATGAGTAGAAATAGGATTTAAACGCACCAGCCCAAGATTAGATCGCGTTGATTCAAGGCTCGTTTACGGACACAATATAAAATGAATTTTCCCCCAAGGTGAGCAGACAGCAAAAGAATATGCAAACCAGTAGTAAAAGGGGTTATTTTCAACTACAAAATAGCGACAACCGTCCGGATAAGAAATTATGTCACTCCTTTTTGAAATAAATCTGATGAAGCGGATCTGGGCTCGGATTCGGCAGATAAGAAGCAGCCCCGGAGTGATACCGAATTTTTCGAATGATTAGTAGATCAGCAAGGATTGGGCAATCGACGTGTTGGTGTTTCAGTCTGAATGTAAAATCCCCGGGTCTTCCGATTGCCGATCGCTTCCTACTTGGATAGTCACTGAATGAGTGCGCCGCCCGGTTGTGTTGATTGTACTAACGAGGTTAAAGATAAAAACTACCTAATATGCACTCTATTAATAATCTTGTCAGACGATCGACACGAACGAAACGTTGAATCCTGGGAGTTAACATGGTGAACACGGATCGATCCAGGGATTTTTGTCCCTCAGGTCGGATGCTGTGATCAACTGACTTTTCATGGCGACCGTTGTCGAACTCGAGTTAAGTATGTAAACGTCCAATGCTGTTCAAAGTTGTTTCCAATGGCATGAAGCGGCAAATATTTTAATTATTTCGCTATCTTTCATTCTTTTATTCTTTACGTCCCTTATTAATGGTGTAATAATCCGCAGAATTTTCGGGGAGGAGAGGCGTGACTTGCTTTGATCTACCAAAATGACAAGTGACCAGGCGTGGGCGGATCGGAGTGGAGACAATCAAGCTCAAGAAACACAACGATGACTGCTTGACCTTACGGCTAATACTTTTGCAAAGATCTACCGTTAGGTTCCGCTCGCGACATTCACTTTGAATATGACAGACGGAATTTGTGGCTGGAACTGCCTAAACAATCATCAATAATCAAGCTGGACTCTTGATCTTTACGACCTATAAAAAATGTATATGGTTCTTCAGTGTGAGCTTAAACTTACTGCAGGCTGTTGGGTTGGAAAAAAGGCTTTTAGTTGATAGCTAGCAAACCGAATAGCCAAGTTTTAAACCGGGAACAGTTGTTTATTCCGAGAATCGCGCGCTAATCAAAATCAAAGGGGATTCAATATTCCGTTTTGCCCTCTCACAATTTGCTGGGTCACATCAGTTACTACTCCACGATTCGAGTAATCGGTAATATTAACTTAACCAGCGGTGTTATTTTCCGGACAGGACTGGACTAATCGGAAGCACAACGTTACTATCTTCGATCAGGCTAACAAGGGTTAGCCTCAAATGAACAAATTATTCTCGTCCATAACCAATTGTAATTTCGGTGCGAAACCACTGTAGGGATGCAGCTCGCTGGTCTTTCATGTCCGGCTACCGACATTTGATTGAATGAAGGGTTAATTTTCCCCCTTCATCTTGGCGTCCTTATGCCATTTGAGCGACTAATTGATAAAGTGCCGAGTGCTACATTAGACGTTTATATATATATATAGTTAGTAAGTAGTATCTGGATTAGTGAACGAAATTCGCCTGAGAGCACACGACCGGGTTCACGGTCATTGTCGCTCGACACGTATGCTTACCCGGTACTCTCTTGTCCAAACATCCTTCTAGTTGTACACTCCTAATTGATATTTCTCACCAGAATCGAATCTGTAGCATCAGGAGTGTGCATGGAAGCTGTTCGTCGAAGAGTCCACAGAAGAACCACAACTGTTATTCGTTGATAATTCTTTGTCAGTTGGGCAGAGCCAACCTTAAGAACGAGGGCATTTGTATATTCTCGGGCATTCCGCCCTCGTTCCTAAGGTTGATTCATCCAAGCTGATAAAGAATTACGTTACCGGGCAGGCTCTGAACGATTTGCTGAAATTCACCACATGATGTGCACCTATCCATCACTGCTTTGCATGGTTACTGTCCGCTAGCTCACAGCGATCGACCCCTAATGTTGCATTTGATAGTCTGCGTTGTATAAAGTCCACTGTTAAATATTTAAACAACAAATTGATACAGACAGATCTCTCATGTACACCAATATTCGGATTTCTATTTTTCATTGCATTAAACTGTCTTCGGGTAAACATTTGCTAAGAATACATAGACCAGATATTCCGAATTCTAGGGTCATTCGTACAAATTTATCGGACTCTGTTGGACAAAGAACGAATCAATGTATATTCTGACCGTTCAATGTGGTCTCCACACATGCGCCAACAACTGGACGTAGCCATCGACCAAACGATTTAGGGATACATTCAGGAAGACTATTGGTGCTCAATCCCGAGACTTTGTCGAAAATTCTCACTCTAAAATAGAAGAACCGGTCATTCGTCACGTATGCGGATTTGATAGTTGAAAGTAATTTTGACAAAAGATAATCGCCGTGCAAAAGCGTGCCAGTCCGAAATGATCACTTGCTGAGTTTCTTGATGAAATTTTGAAATTCATTCTGATTTACTAAACGGTAATTCTGGACAAGATGATGCTTGACATGCTGTCTTTGGGACCTAAATATATTTTTTCCCCTAGTAGGAAGACAAGGTTGAATTTGGATGCCTATTCGGTCGACCCACAAACTTGATCCCATTATCAACTTGAGTGTTTGAGAAGCTTAAGTCTACTTTTTCTGATGTATGCCACCGATCTAGAGACAATAGACCGACAAAAAAGATCTATTGACAATATTTGAGACTGTTGCAGGAGCTACGTGCGTATGACTAAATGATGATATCAAAATCTGATAAAGGTGCTCACGTTGTTATTTTTGATAAATCGGATCGGTGCAACATCATCATGTGGTAGAGTTCAACAAACCGCGTTTAGAACCTGCCCGGTAGCGTAATGGGTGAGGCGTTCAACTCAAAATCAGTCGTTCGTCCCAGGTTCGCTTCCCAGTTCGGGCGCGGTGGATGTGTACTGTTGATGATTGTTAACAAGGATGAAAGAGCTGTATGGTGGTTCCATGGTTTCTTAATGGCCAGTTGAACGATGGTATGACTTGGTGGGTTATTTCATGAAATCACTCAATCTCCTACTGCTAAAATGTACCAAGTAATCAAGATTTGTAGGTCATATCCAAAGCCTTCGTCGTACTTAGGGTACTTGCAGAGAAGTCATCAGTCAGTAAGGGTCGATCGCTTGAGCTACAAGACAGTAAGCGTGTTGAAGATTTATCATCGAATCACAGTCGTGGTTCTTCTGTGGACTCTTCGATGAAGAGCTTCCATGCACACTCCTGATGCTACAGATTCGATTCTGGTGTGAAATATATATATATATATATATATATATATATATATATATATATAATTATCATCAATTTAATGACAGATATTCCCACGCTTCAGGCCATATGCATGGTCTGTCTTTTGGAATATCCTGAGCCCCCGTTTTCTACTCGGATAAGTATACGACTAGGGTACCCGGATGATTGACTGGGCTAGTAAGTAAACATTCTAATATGAAGATTAAACACAAACACGAATTACGTATAAATAAACACTGGAAACATTGTAGCATGTGCTTCACTCGAAAGCCATACAAATTTCGGATGTTCTACATCTAATAGTTCATCATCTGTAGAGAGATTTCGATATCTTTATTCAGCTGACAGGACAGGACAGTATCCAAAAACCTTCCCATCACTTGTTGACAGTTTGACAATGTATGGTAGCTTATTAAGTTTTATGACTTCACCAATCGTGGGTTTTGATCATGTTCCATTCACCAGGCACGTGACAAGTACGAATAAGAAAAGTTCCATAAGGGCCCCATGTAGCAATGTATTGTGTTAACAGGTCAGAACAGTCTGTACAGGCATATCCTTGGCCATGTTTGTCACCTAATCGTATCAGTGGTCATGATAAACAATCAGCTGTTGCCACCCAGTGGCAGAAAGACTTGCAAAATCATTTCAGTTGCAGTTTTGGAGAAGAGCTCCCGTGAAACATCACTTCAACCGGGAACGCGACTGCTATCAATCGAAAATGCGAACAAGTCGAAATCAGTCGATCCAGACTAATGGGAAGCATACAAGAACTCCAATGTCGACTGCTGGTTAGATGCCGCTCCAGAATCTTCCTTGTAGCAAATCTGTGACTAGTAGAAACTCGCCCCGGCGGACGAAACCGGCCTGATTCGCACTCGGACATCTACGGAGAGAAATGACGAATATATGCAATCAGCATAATGATACTTGGTGCACTTATCCTTTAATGATATTCACGCTAGAACCATTCTTGTAACTTGATTCAGCCACAAGGAATTGTTTATTTTTTCCGATTTTTCAGTGAGATTTTATTATCTGACCTGCTAAGTGTTCGCCGTCATCTTCTAACAAACATGAAAACTACTCTTTTTCATCTAACAGGGAAGGGATGATATGTATTTGCCTCGATTCATTTGCAATTATGGCCAAAATGTTCATTGCAGTGATTTGCCAATTGAATTTCCCGTGAAAGTATTATGTCAGACGCGAGAGATGGCACTTCAAAGGAAAAGTCATTGAATCGTCAGTTTCCGGGACCGTCTTACCTGACTCTCTTAGGCCGGTACTTTTGATCACACGGTCGATCTTGTGACCGTAAACGACTCGTTCACCAACCCTCCTCAGTTTCCTCCGCTTCGTAATCTGACATAATATTTGATCCGTTCTAAGGATCCTGGTCGGCTGGTAGCCAACGTTTGTAAAGTATGTGATTTAAAGCTCTATCCGTTTATGAGTGTTGCGTATAGAATTCGCAATCTTTGATCCATGTTCACCAGGTTCTCAGACATCTGGGTTCACGGAAACCCACAAAGGAAGCAACTGTGTCAGGCAAGTTGTTTCAAGATATTCAAAGAAGTAGTTAGTAGTAGCGCAGCTAGCAGCTTAGTAATAGTAGTAGTTAGTGGTAGCTAGTAGTGCATAAATTAGTATTTATTATTATTTACTATTTATGTATATTAAGTTAGTATTGTTAGTAGTAGTAGCAGTAATAGTAGTAGTTGTTATTGTTGTCGTTGTTGGCACTCATAAGGCCATCAAACCGAACTGGGATTTAGTCTCAGATAGCATGTTTAATTCACATGCCCAAGGAGATCTCGACGCTAGAACTGTCAGGAATATAAAACACTGATTGTCCTTTGAGCGTAAAATGAATCGTCAAATCTGAGTAGATTCGCAGCTTTCTTTCATAATATGATTTGTCACTACCGGGAAAATTGCACAAAGGGAATGCTTATTATGTTGGATAGTTTTAAAAGAACTCAGTCGTCTCACAAGGTGCACAGACTATTCGGTGGAAAGAGGCTGTTGAGTCACAAGTATATTTTGCCTTTTCACTGAAACTTTGCCTGATCACGGTGTAAATCGATCACATGTTACTTATTTTCACCTAGCCATGTATGGCCGCATTCATGAAACATCCTCTAAGATACTAGTTATATTATTATGAAAAATAACCGTTGTTTCCCTGTTTAAGCGGGGAAATTCATTCACATTTGTAAAAGCCACCAGAAATCAAAATGGATCAGCCTATTGTCCTATTGGACATGAGATGCAATTGCTATGCAGTAAACTGTTATTTATTTTGATACCTGAATGATTTCCAGACTCTTTAGCATGGGCGGGGTTGGGTATCTCAAACTTCGAGTTGGCCACTGACCCTGACTTTCTCTTGGAACCCTCCAAAATTAACGTGATCCTCAAGCAACGTTCTTTGCATTGCATTTTTTGTGGTTGATATGGTGTCACCAAAGTGCTTGGACAAAGGCGAATACCCAGCACTTTCCATCGAGTTGACTGATCGCTGAAAGTCATTCCAGGGAAGACGATAAACACAAATTCCAAACCAAGCACGGTCGAGGTACGAAGCAAACAACAGTGTGCTCACCATCATCCGTGGTGGGCCCCCAGTGTGTCAGGCCTCATTCGAAAGGCGTAGCAACAGAGTTGTTTGCCGCCGCCTTCCAGGGCGCTACAAAACCCTCAGATCGTCCTAATGCGATGCAGGTTCGGTTGCCTGGTCATAGGCCTTTGTTAAGACCTCTCAGTTTAACCCTATTCTTCGGTTCGGGCCATTGGGTAGTAAGCATCTAACTGACCAGTCGTTGTTCGAACAACAACCGATGGCATGGCGGCGAAAAAAAATTTGCATGCGAGGTGAGCGGTACACCGGGTTTCACCTTTTCCTTTTTGTTTATTGTCTTCGTCCCTCGCCATGGTTCTGATGACATGCTCAGTGCACGTGCTTGTGCTATGTACATATATAAATTGTAAGTAGTATTTGGAAAAATGGAAAACATTTCCGCGGAAGCCCACACCGGTTTGCTAGATATGTACTCTCTCGTCCGAACATCCTTATTATTGTACGTTCTGAATTGGTACGTCTGACCATAATCTGATTTGTAGCATTAGGAGTGTGTACAGAAGCTCTTCACTGAAGAGTTCGCAGAAGAGCCACAGCTGTGATTCTTTGATAATTATGTCAGTTGCACTGAGTCAACCTTAGGAACGAAGGCAGAATGTGTAATATTTGAACTTGTAATGGCAGAATGCATTCCGCCCAATCGCTTTCGAGAAATATTTGAATTTCACGAAACTTTGTCATCACGGTTCTCATTGGCTGTTTGTCTACGTAGGCTATCGTGAATCCGTGCCGGAGTGTATCACCTGGAGTGTACGTAAACTCACCACGAGAATGGATATAAATTCTAAGTAGTATCTCGGTAAGTGAAGAAAAATAAGTCAAATACTGCCCTTTGTTTTCCTTTGGTTACTCCAACCAAAACCACAACCCCACCGTTTGATTCACGAGATTATGAGGCGTTAATCTAGCTTCAGGACGTAACCAAAATGCGTATGAGGAAACCTTTTTGCCACGTCTCTTGAGACCCGATTATTGTGTCCTGATTGTGTCCTTCCCAGTGGATTGATAGCCAGTCTGTATTTGCAATTCAGCTGAGGCCTTTGTGCAGAAAATCGACAAGCTAACTTCTTGTGTGGTACTGCCCTGCGCAGCGATAGGCTTTAATAACCTAGTAAAATAAGACTACTGTTCCCCTCGTGGTAAACTCTTCCGTCGATCGCGTAGCATGTTGATCGGAGAACTGATTTTTCGGATTGACCATATACTTCGTCCTATAGAACCGATTCGACAAAGTGAGTTCAACCAGTGTCTACTCAGTAACTTGCATGATATGCCTGAATCGTTGGTTTAAGAAAGTCATCCTTCATCGACTGGCATTCGGGTTGAAGGACTACGCAAGCCGTCAGATATCAGTTCAAATTAAACTTTCGTCGTGATGAATGAGTGAGAATATACTTGACTATTTTCCGTAATCATCTATTTCGATTAGATATACCGATGTGTCTTTTGTTAATAATAATGATAGGATGTTTTATTCGAATGAGTACGATTGCACCCACATGTTTTAATCATGCAGTTGTGAGTGTTGGGAACAGTCATTTTAGTCAGGATAGCGGATTGTTAGATAATCGTCTCGGTTGACTTTTCGGTCTTCTCGGAACGCTCTAGAATTACGATGTGTTTGGCAATATGACTGATAATGTGACGGTTACCTACATCAAGTCTATCTTAATTTTTTTCAAAAGAACCACAAGGCATCGGATGTTACATTTAGTTGAAAATGCACTCAAATGTTACCCATCTAAAGGCCAATGCTACGAGCCGAAGTCGATCCGAAAGCTTTCCGGCTACCAAGAGATGCTCTGTGACTGAGCTGCCGTCCGGGGACCCAGTAGTCGACTGTTCAGTGGTAGAGTATTTGACCGGTTCGCGGAAGGATGCTAGTTCGAATTCAGCTTATGGCGTTCACTTTGAGATCCGTAGTGTCTTACTGGCTCTGTTTGTTCTATCAACTAATGAATGCGTTTAGAACGAAATGAAAGTAAGTACTAGAATCGAATTGCTTTTTCCACAAAACGAGTGGACTTTTAGATAAAACCTAAAGTAGCTTACGAGAAATCACGCCACCAAACTACAATCGGTATTTAGGCATGATGTGAGCAACTGTTCGCATCAAATCAACCCACAGTGAATGAATATGATAAAAAAACCCGGAAAATGACTACGGATGTGATCAACTAGTGGTGTTATTTCATCTATTTACTTAAGTTAACTTATCAGTGGTAAGGTTTCGTCATGGCAACCAATGGTTTTGTGGTCTGAAGATGTAGTTTTTTACTTGTTGTCAGTTGCGGGTGGTTAGTATGTTTCGATAACGTTCCTTATCGAATCCTCCCAACGCTGATCAGCCTTCCCACTTGACAGTCCTCTGTTGGCCGTTTCTCTATTCCCTAAAAGTGATATGCATTTTTACTTCATTAATAAAGAAGTGAAAAGATAAGACATAAAATGATCACCTGATTTCACTGCGATGAGAAGTTGGCTTTTTCGTTTCTATTTCGGCCGGAATTGTGCTACGTTGGAGACAATCTTTTCACTTTGCTCAGTCACTGCCTGCATGCGTGTAAGGCAGGCAAATAAGCGCTTAGTTTTCAGTCATAAAGATTGCAATCTATTTCGGTTGGACAGTTCATTTTAATATCCCCGGTGCCCTTTGACCCCGGATTCCGTGATTCCGATCCCGGTGGTTGATCTAGAGTTCACAAACTAATCCCCGCTGTTTATGAGGACGTTTGCAGTTAGTTTCTCTTTCCCATGGGATTCCGAGTTCGGACCAGTTGCCATATCTCCTGCAGTGGTACTGGACATAATCCGGGTCAAAGGTCGACATAACTGCGGCAAAATCGGACTGATTACACAGGTCAGTGAGGTGGGCGAAAAAGCCGTCTGGTTGGGGAAATTAGCAGTTACGAATTGGACTGATCAGGAAGGGGACAGAGCTTCCAAGTTGGTTTAAACAGTCTGGTTGATAAGGCCGTCCTCGCTGGCGTGGGTGGGGACAAGTGACACCAATCCGAGGATGGGATTGACATGCGATTTACGAACAGACGTCCAGCAGCAATTTTAGCGTTGTTAAACAACTCGAAGCTAAATGCAGTGGTAATCGTTGTCGGTTTGAAGATGTAGTTGAGGAAGAATTGTCAAGGCATCGAGACGTTAACTGGCGTAGGTAAACGGACTAAATTGGCAAGCTACCCTAGGTAATCTTATTAATCCAACTTATAGACCACGCTGAAGACAGATCGGTCTTCCTTGATGTTACTCATTCCGCTATCGTTCTGGCCCTTTACAAGCAACCTTGAATATCGTCTCACTGGCATCTATGTTGCGCAACGTGTATGCTGTCGACCACCACATAGGTTTGGTGCTGGCTGACTGGGCTTCCCCACACATATTTTTCTTCCTGTTTCTGTACTTTTCAGGTCGGGCAGACAGCCCCCTTCGATGTCGGCTTTCCCAGTGTAGGCTATGATTATCCAGATAACCTTGGGAGATTCTTCAAACTCCAACATCGAATTTGAATTGACTCGTCTTCCACCTGAGGTTTTTCTCTGGTGTTTACGCCTGCTTATATGGTTCTGTTTGATCACTGTGACTCAGTCCAATTGAGTCAACTCCCTTTGTTTAGTCGATCGTCATTGATTTGTTCACAAGTCCGGTTCGGTAAACCCCTGTGGCCGTTCAGGCTACCGTCTTTGACGAACAGGTTCTTTACGGTTCAGTGTGGTCTCATTGCCTGCCTGTATTACCATACTGGTGGTGCCTTTCTCGTCATCGTTCGGTTGTTGTGTGGGTCCTAGACTGATGACGAAATGTTTGTGACCTGACTGCCAAGAGCTTCATGAAACTGGAAACACCATATTATTAGTAAAATAAAATCATATGGAGCTGTCTCGTGGACGCTCAGAACATTGTATCACCATTATGAACGTCAGGGTGTGTATAAAAGTAATCCTTGGATTATGAACATGTTGGCGCAGGTTTTACACACGGTCGTTAGGACAGATAAGCCTCTTTCCATCGAACGTCACCCAGTGGCGGAGCCTCAAGTCATCGAAATGGGCGAGTTTGTTCCATGTGGCCATGGTTACATTTGGACAGTTGGGCTTAAACCGATCCAGTCAGCCAGGCTGTACGATTAGCGTCCAGGTGTTGGCTGAAATGAAATTGGTGTTAGTCATAGAATACTATATGGTTCATGAAATGATTCGTCATGTGATAGGATATCACCACTCAGCCCACCATTAAGAAATCATAGAACCGTTTGTACACCTGTTATATCATTTTGGGAGTCATCAAGGGTGGACATTCACCGCGTCTCAACTGGGACGCGGACCCGAAAGGAGCGACTGTGATTCGAAAGCCCTAGCCAATGCATTGTCGGCAGGCTCTCGACCACCGTGGCGGTACAAATCAGCGTCAGATAGGTGCAAAATCATATGATCCAGTTCAATAAGTCTTTTAGAGCCTGGCCAGTAGCGTAAGGACCGAGGCGTTCAATCGCTCGTTCCCGTTCGTGTCCTAGTTCGGGCACGGTGGTTATGCCCTGTTGATGCATTCTAACAAGGATGAAACGGTTGTATTGTGCTTCCACGGTTTCTTAATGACGAGTTGAGAGGTGCTTCTGTAGCAAAGTTGATCTTTTAGAATATTTCCCCTAAGATTTGCTTTATAGGTGGATATCTATTGTGTGACTTTTGTTTGATTGTGTTTGTTTTATTACTCGCGCGATCTGCACGTTTCCATTCGTGCTGCCCTTTTCGCGAGTCCTTTCTTTCAAATCACTCCGGCCACTGGGCATTTCTCTGCCTGAATCTACCTGCGCGTATATTGTTGAATCAGTGCTATTTCAGCGCCGTGATCTATACAATGCATCCTTCGTATCTGGTTGTTGGCTCGAGTCTTCTCTATTCTGTCTGCTGAGGGTCTTTGTCAATCGCGGCCTCAATGCGAAAGAAGACACGTTCGCGGACGCATTCTGAACCTGCTCTAACTTTTCACTCGGCAAATTATTTCATAACATAAAACCGACCGGGATTCTGGCACCGCCTGGTGGACATGTAAGTCTGGGCTAGAAAACTGCCCTACCCAATCATTATCGATTCGCAGGCAACTCACTAGGACAACCAATTAACAGCTTGGAGAACAGATCGAAGTTCCGCTGACCGAATTGAAGCTACGGGCAGTCAGAATTTGAAACAGTATTCAAACTGACACCCGATCAAGGTGGTTTTCATTGCGTAACCTTTCCAATGACTGTATCTAAATTTCAGTAATGAAAATTAATATAACGTCATGTTTTTGTGGTGAAAGAATCTAAAGGTGATCCAGCTCATGGGGATATTTAAAGCAGTTTGCGTGGTCATCTTTGAACAACCGAATTACGACCATCGGCAAAGTTTGATTCAACAAGCCGTGAGGAAAGTGAAATCTGTTGTCCAGTTTATCTTAATGTATTGGCATACAATTTTATAAATATATATGCACAAACGTACGTTGTAATAATTAATCATAACTATGCGTTTCATTTTGTTCAAGCCAGATAAGGAGTCAATATTTCGATATTTTCCCGCTCGTTCTCTAATTGAATTAGTTTTTTACTAAAGTAAACGCTATATTTAATAAAAAACTGGATATTCGAATGCCAATCCATATATGAATGCTGTATGCGGCATACCGATGCGTACACGTTCTCAGAACGAAGTAGTACTCAGTTGAAAATGGATTGTAGAACCGCGGCCCAGGCAACCATGTATCGAAATGCATGGTAACATTAACCCAGTAAATCCAAGCTCGTTGGCTTCGTGTGAGCCACTGGACAGCCCAGTAATGAACATTTCGTTCTTGATGCAAACGATCCAAGCGGGTCAGAGCACAGATATTGATCTGTCGACTTATCCACTTTAGGAAAATCTACCAGTTTCCGGTTGGGATGAAAGACAAAAGATTAAACCGACTGGTAGATTCAACTCTCATTGTTTGGTATTTTTCCCGTCAGATGGCTAGTCGTTTTCAATTCATTAACACTAACTATTTTATGTGAATTCTTGCAATCAGATCCATCGAATTTTGAATCGAAATGAAAGTAAAAAATTGTCAAACGGATATAGGATTGTCTGGTTTGAAATTAGCTCTGGATAGATATAATTTATCGATTTAAAGTTAATACAACACAAACATACGCATGTGGTGAATAGATAAACACACACCGATTTGATTCATTCATAAAATTGCCCCTTATCAAGTCTGTTTCATTGGAGAATCAGGGCCACGAATGGTTCGAGTTTTGATCATGCTACCGCATGCGTTTTCCTATCTAACTGTTGAACTACCTAGTGCTGTACACTCCCACGAACTAGTATTGATCTATCAGATGGATCGAATTTTAGTCTTGTCGACCTATCTGACAGCGTATTTTTGCACTACAGGTGAACTGTACCCGGTGTTCTGACCAGTTTCACTTTTTGCAACAGTTAACTTTGTACCAGTGTGCTTTGAATGCCGGCGCACATCACAGAACCACCTAGTCAATAACAAATGGACCAAAAACAGTAAAAAAAATAACTGCAAGGTCATAAGTTGACGAACAATATAGAAAAACAAAGACTGTGAATGTTAGGATGTCAGTGATTGTAGCAAGGAGTCATTTCACTTATTGTTTCCAGGCCTTGGTTGGGCATCCTGTGAACGTCAACCCGGTAGTCCAGCTCCAACTACACTAGCCAGGCGGCGATGAATAAAGTTTTCTCGCTTTTTGTCATGTCATCGGATGACCATCTTGACCCATTCTCTAGCCTCTGTCTGTCTCGAACAACAGCGCACATTGAGACAATTGTTCTCGCCCCATATTTGATCAATATTACGAGGACATCGGTGTTGAAACAGCGACGGTCGCTGGATATCTACTGGCCTGTTTCTGAGCCGCGCAGCAGAACCAGCAATACTAGTGCCCTGTGTACGCGACCTTTAGTCGATAGTTGGATATCAGGGCGATATCAGGGCGATATTACGGATGTCCTAAATTGATCAATTTCTATGGGGGACAATCCATCGGATATGTGACCTTCAGGTGAGAATCAACTACCAGAGAGTAGTAACCGTAGGATTTTCAATTTAATTCACACGGCGTGTCTTAGCAACAAAAAAATGGTTTCAGGGATAAAACGGAAACTAATTTTTGGCGACGTGAAATCAGTATGAATGGTGAAATCTAGCTGAAATTCTCACCGATTGCTGAAGCCACTGCCAATGTTATACGGCATACGGTGTACTTCGTAATTAGGCATTTCCACACATTAGGAACAATGCAGTCATCACAAACTCACACAAACCACAAATACAATTCCCGCCACTTCAGTTACACCACAATTTGGATGAATGACGAAACATGCATTTTGAACTGCAGGGTAAATGTCCCAAGTTTATCCGGACCAATGAGACCGATTTGTATTTATCTCTCGAGTTGTTCGACATTTTGGAACCACTCCGTGGATCGCAAACAAATGAATTGTGAGGTGCATGCACTTCCTTTGATCAAGCCAGAGTTAAACTGTAAAGCGATTACGCATTACTCGTTTATTCCACGTGTTTAAAGTCCATATTGCGAAACCCTACAAAAATGCGCACCGCGCAGGTCAAACAGATAAGGTCGTGGCGTTCGGACGTGAAGGTAGCGGGTTCGAATCCTCCCACCGCCGTTCAACTTCCCCATCTGTCAGCCCTCTCTTGGCCGCGGCCCCCTTCCTGAAAATTGATATGCATTGCTGTTTCATTAATAGAGGAAGTAAAGTATAAAAGAAAAGAATAACAAGTCAACTAAATCGGTCGACTTAGCCGATGCACAGACGATCCGGCGAATAAGTGAGTCTGCCAGTTGTAATTTGGTTTACCGTCACCTTTATGCTTGGAACACCTAATTTTTAACCTCAGGTCTCTGAGAATCGTTGGTGTTCTCTAGTTATGAACCTTTCAGCTTAGATGGATTAGTCAATGAGAGCCACTACAGAAATTAGCCATTTGACAGACTTTTCATTGTCGACGAACTTGATGAAATCGCTCTTGAACTAGTTGATCCGTACAAGCTATGAAGATGTAACCGTACAACTTCTAACGAAGATAGGAAAGACACTGTACCATACACTCGGAACAGACAAGATCTGAGTTATGTTGCCCCAACTCTCGGATAAAAAACCCAAAAGGGTTTTGGGAGGAGGTTTAGAAGATGGGACCAGGAAGAGCCCCTAGATGTTTTATCTTTTACTTCCGTTTCATTAATGAAATAACAACGTACATCATTTCTCGGGAAGGGGCTGCCAAATGGGGAAGTTGATCGCCGGTGGGAAAGTCCGAACCTGCGACCTTCACGTCCAAACGCCATGACCTTATCCGCTTGACCACCGCCGGACTGAAGATTTTTGAATTTTTGATGTTGATTATCGTCCTCGGACTTAAAACACCGTGATATGGGTGAAAATTTTGAGTGCTCTTTAGTCTGCCTGTGTCCGAGAATAGAGACTAAGATAGCCAGTGTAGCAACCAAGCACTTGGTCAGTTGATCGCTTGTTAGGTGACTGTGTCTGTTGCAAACAAATTTGATCACATAACCAATGTGCTGTAACGGACCCGACCAACAAAACAGATGACCTGACTTGGTACAGTAGCTCACCACGGAAGGTGTAAGAAAATTTTCGTTGTACACTGATGAAACGAATTTGAACATTTGGTTCTTGTGTTCATACTGCCGGGTCAAAAATGGCAGAACTAACTTAACATTTCAGTTTCATTTAAAGTTATTGAGATCTTGGAGTAAGAATGACATACTCAATTGATTTGGTCACGTCCTTACAAGTTTCTGAGAAAATAACCTACCATACTGTGGAAAGATCAATGAGATATTGAAAAAAACAGTTTTCGTTTTCCGCGGCATATCGACTTACAGACCAGCTGATGCAGTTAGCGTCAAGCCCCAACATGCGGATCGATAATTGGAGGCATTCACTTGTTTTTGAATTCAACAGAATAAATGTACAGGAAATGCAAGCTCATAACCAAGAACTGCTTGGCCAATTGTCATCGTGGTTCAGTAAAAGTGTCTGAAGAAACTAAACTTAAAATCCCAGTGATATCGATTGGTTGAGGCTAATTCTCAAGCCCCATTTCAAGTCAATTCCTCCTTTAAGTGTTCCGCTGTTAGAATCACTATGCGCTAACGTTCTTTGAAATTGATTTTACGATAGCGAACTTATAATGCTGCTACTACTACTGCTGCTGCTACTACTACTACTGCTACTACTACTACTACTACTACTAATAATAATAATAATAATAATAATGCACTTTGCAAATACATTTTCAAAAAACTGACGTTTTCTAAAACCTTGTTTTATTGTGTTGTTTGGTAAACTTGTTGCCAACGTGTAAAATCTCAAAACTTTTGAGTAAAGATTGTAAATTAACTCCGGAAAGCAGTGTAGATCCATCACAAAAACTTGGTCAATTTGAATGAAACTCTCCGTAACGTTTTAACGTATTTCAAAACACGCCTAAGACCCGTTAAATTGCACGGCAAAAGTGTTATCAGTTCATGAAATGAAACGCCCTTGATTTGCCGTTAGTGACCTAAACATCTGGGCCTATTTGCAATTAAGTAGTATGGAAGATCTGCTTCTCAGTTCCTTATTATTTCGTCATAATGCTTTTTTCAGTTTTTTTATGCAACTTGAAGAGACGTGTGACCGCCATATTTACCCTTGGCTATGACTTACAGACTATTTTCTATTAGTCCCCTAGGAAGCTAATCGGAATGATATGCCTATTCCAATGCGATGAAATCGTTTGAAAATTGTTGTGCACACATTTCCGGCTCGTACTACAAGAAAAAAGTGCGACACAATCAAGAAAGCGCCAAACAAATCAATATTACTAGTGGTGTTGTCAACTTTCGATTGGACGACAAAAGTCACGAATCTCGGGTGGACAACCTTCCGCCTTCAGAATTCGTGTTTGATTCTCAGTGAATAAAAACCCACACGAATCAGGTGGAAAGCATTCCTATCACTGAACGAATCATTCCCGCAGAGCACCATGAAGAAGCAGCCACATGGGGATCGGGCAAGCCACGAAGGGGCATATACCGTCCCTAAAACGACCCAGCTTTAAGCATTTATAGCAAACCCAAATACTCAGCAATCTCAGTTTCATGCCGGACTTGAAAGGATCCATCAAACATTCATCCAGCACCAACTACGGTCACGGTGCTGTGCCTCCTAGACCCATGACTCAAGGTATGCTGGTCTCATTTCACCAAATTTGGCGCTCTTATAACCAAGACATGAGAATTGTACAAGACTGTCTTCAAAGTATTATTTTCTCCCCAGATAAAAATAACGAAGTCGTCTTTGCTATTACAAATATTTAACCACATCCCAAATTGTAGTATTACTTGTTTGTCTTGGGCGCAACTGCAGAACTGTGGTAATATGTACAGTTAACGAGGTCTAAAATGTGGATTCGGGCACGTAGCTCTCTTTTAGCTCCGATTATCGGTTCTCATTTTGAATGATCTTAGCCTGTTAGAGTGCCAAGTTCCTGAAGTTTAGATTGCACTTTCACTTCTTTTTGGTATCCCTAATCACTGAGTATTCCAATGTGAAATGCCTTATATTATACCGACAAAGTAATATTAATAATACCACTACTACCAATAATAATAGTATTAACAATAACACTGTCATGCATACAGCTCCGTTACAAAATACATTTACAACGATTCCCACAATGAAGGGCGACCATTGAAGCATTGCCCAGTGGGAAAATAACTGGTTACTGAGGGATTCGAACCCTCGACAGTTACATTCGAACTATGCGATGTTTTCCGCTTGTCCAGACGCTTCATTTCTACGTCTGCTGACTTAATTCTTCGGTTGATCGACACTTGCCCTCGCCGTTATTCAGTTAGGGACCATCAAGCGGTTCTCGCCGAGAACTATTTGTAATCGTGGCAATTTAACTGCCCTTGTACGATATGTAAATGAACTTTATATCGCACCAGCTGGTTTGTAAAAATTATGGGACATCCCATTCTCCTCGAAAAAAAATGCCGGAAAACGGTTCGGTTAAAATGCATTATGCTTCAGGAGCAAAGCGTACTTCAGAAGTCATCCACCTAATTGGGATATGCTGCATTTTCCAGTAGGTCCATTTTCTCGGGAGATTCTTAATCAGGCGATCTGGTTTTCGCCCAAAAGCCGGACTGTTTTAGACATAGTACGATCATGCATTGGACTTGAGCCGCACTGTGACACGGGTTTGTGCGACTTTGATTGATCGACGAGGGCAGATGTCCAGTATTCTAGGTCATCCTGTGAACACTCTTCTAGCTACTTTACAACTGTACGGTTGATGATATCGATTGATTAATGTGAAAGTTTACCTGTAAAACCAGCACTGTAGTTCACTTCTTTGTTCCATATGCATGTTTCGCTTGAAGAACAACCGACCGAAATGAGGTCGTCAATTCATGCTCAATGCATGAATTGAAAAAAAAACAGTTGCTATCTTCACTTTCGTATGTTTTCACCTCATTAGACGTGGACCGTATCGTTTGATATACCGGTCATTTTGAGAATGACCTTTGTTCGTTCCAAATGAAGATAGAATTTCTGTCGGTGCTGATATGTGTACACGTTTCAACAAATAGTAATGGTATAGGTTCTGTCAATCAGGTTTGACCAGCATTAGTGGAAGGAACCCTTATCTACTCGTAAAGCGATTCTTTGTAAACAATATCAGTCTTCACTTGCTACTGAATAACCGTAGCCAGGTTTCCTCAGACTTACTAAGAATCATAGGCCGGTATATCCACTCCATAAACTATCACGTGCTTCAGTTCGGACAAGGTGACAATGGCGTTGGGCTGATGACTTATCGTCATCATGTCTGATGCATAGTGTTACGTTCCCTATGATTACTATTTAAGTTCCGTGAATATCTACGGCAGTCTATTGGACTCAAGCTCGTCAGCAAATAGTGAATAATGCGGTAGTCTAGACTACTTAATTCAAAGCGTCTGCAACACATTCACAACTTTTGTTCGATCGTGTTGTTTCAAAAATATACTTGCCTTTCACTATTGCTGGACAGTTGTGAGAGGAACAAATTTATAGAGTGCCGCAATCATATGCCGTACTAATCAAATTTTGAATCGATTTTACCATCAAAGTTTGATTTTGAACTTTACTTTAACAGATGGACTGTTATGCGGACTGTATCCTCATATACCTGGCAAGGTGTGAACAAAGAACCCGTCGCCTTGGTAAAGACATTTGACTGCAGAAATTCACAACAAACCCATGTTCTGGTAGCAAGCTGCTAATCGGTCACAGCTGGTCTCCTTGAATCTAACCTCAGAGACGGCGTAGGCGGTAATATGACTTCGCTGAACAGGATAAATTGCCATTGCAACGGACAACAAAATTATCACCTCAATTTCCACAGTACCAAAGTGAATGACGTAGTCATCGGTCGGCAACTAGTAGCTGTTAACCGTACCTCAACTGAAAAATTCTGTTCAGATATGAGCAACAATACCTGCCTGAGATGTGAACACTATGAACCCGTCAATGGACACTTCCACTGATGTAACGTCTGACCTCGGGTTAGGAATTTCGCACCAGGTAGGGTGCCACACATTTGGAAAGAACAATAAACAATGAGCATGGATACATATAAGTGAGATAGATTTGGAAGGAGAAGATACCAGGCGCAATGAAATTGGAACAAACAAATCATTGAGTTGTGATTACTAACCAGGACGCAGCCTGTTCATTTACTTTATGATTATCGGTCAGCATAATGAACTATTGTACCGCTCAGGTTTAGCACCATGACAAGGGTCACCCGTATTCCATTTGCGTCAACTAAAATCAGTCAAACATGAGTGCAATTTGTGTTATTCGTCAAACATGATTTCCTACTAGCAAATGGGAGAAACATGTCTACGTAATGCCCGAATTCTTGTTGAACCATGTTTTCAAAATTGAAGAGACGCAGTTTTTTGACATTCCGACTTGTCTGTTGCCTTTTCCGATTATTCTAAGATCACCCTGGAATC
>LUCM01009897.1:0-20479 GCA_008360955.1 Fasciolopsis buskii | reverse complement strand
ACAACCGATTCTTCCTAATTTCAGTTCACGAAGACCCGGAACGTCACAAGTTCAACTTCCCAAACGTGAGGAGGTCGAGCGATGTATGCGAATTAGTTGTACAATTGTGCCCACCAGCATTCTTCTTGTTCTAATGCATCTTTTGCGAACAGGTGAGCGGAGACTTAGTTGGCTCCGAAGTATCCGGCTTACTTACGCCTGCTCTATGTGGACAACATGTTTGTAGTCATTAAACCCTCTGCCCCACAACGAATTTTCACTGTTATCAACAGTTCCCACGGAAACCAAGTTTACTAGGGAGAGAGCATGATAACAGTTTTCCGTTTCTAGTCGTGCTCTCCACACTGACAACTATTCGTATGCCGCAAAGACACGCACATAGATCGCACTTGTACATTAGATTACAAACAATTTAAACAACTGGTTATATCACCTTTTGACTTACGGAGGGAAGGAACTAAAATTTCATCTCATCACTGCGTTATCGTCCCCCTGACAATTTCATTCTCATGGGGACAAGCCTACATAATTCTAAAAACGTGAGTCACCTTAATCATATGAACAGCACTACGGTGTTTTCATGTTGAATTTGTAACATCACGGAAGAGATAAAACAAAATCGTACCGCCCCAAGAAACAACTTACCGAATTCAACAACTCATCATATTCGGACTGGGATAGGCGCATGTGACTGACCAGATTATGTATTAATGGTACTGCAGTTTGCAATTTCGCCCATGTCAATTTGGTCGCCTGATGCGACTCGAAACGACAAAATGGGCCGGAGCTGTGCGATCGACGAGGTGACGTAAATTGAGAGTCAGGAGGTAGCCAACTGTGCGTAGTAAACTGAACCGTGGAACTATTCGATTCTGGCACCGTGAAGTCACAATCCGGTAGCCATAGATGAGGCAAGGACGTGGGTAGTGTGAAACCATTCGGATACCAAGACAGAAGGAAGGTGTTCAGCTTCTGTGACTGACTGAACGGGACCGATGTTGGGGGATTGGTTGGCAACGATAAGTTCAGTGTCTGGCTCAAAAACTCCAGAAGTTCTGCAAAGAGATCGGTATAAAAATACAGTGTAGAAAACGGTTAGTTCCAAGCAGAATAAGTGCAAAAACATTGTTTACGGAATGGAATCCGAAAATAAAGCCGTTTGAATACAATACTACTGGTTTCTTGTCGACCGGCAGCTTATCTCTGCTACTAGTTTTTGTAAGATATACGTTCCGAAGACCGTGTATGTATGCGTGCGTGCGCGCGCAGAACTGTTACCATGTTTGTTTACTTCAACTGAGAATAATGAAATCTGGGCTGTCGCGTGATTTGAGAAGAGAACCTTGTGAAAGACATTTATGTGTGAATCCTCTCCTTTAGTGTAGCGCTAAAACTCCGACACAGAACGGCATCAAAAAAGGTCGGAAGAGGTGAACGTGACGGAAGATTACTTTAAGTCCGAGAGAAAAGTTTGCACACAGGAAACCGATAGTTTGCTTTTGTTACCCAGTCAAGTTCACCACCATCCCTTTCTAAAAGTTGTAAGAAGGACTATAAGTTAAGATAATCAGACAGTGAAAGCTCCAAATATTGGTGACGATACGAAAAATGCCAATGCGGTTTATATATGAAAATCATGGGTGGGAGCTTTGGTCGCAACGAACTAGGACATGTGAACGCTTAAATCACTGGCCATATGGGAACACATTTGTATGATCAATACTAAGAAATAGACCACTCAAATTCGGAAACATCATTCGGTGCGCCACCTGCGGCAGTGACGGTTCGGCGCTGAATTACTAACAGTTCAATTAAAAGAAGGGTGCAGATCGTGCCGAACGACATCGCTTTTGTAGCACTTTTATGAGTAGACAGTTAAATGGAAATAGGTCAATATACGATGATTGCCATAATGGCGACGGTGAGATCGCACGATGATAGCACGTTGACGGCTATTATGATTTTAGGGGGAAAAAGCGAATGCCTAAGTTATTTTACCCTGACTCAACTAACTGTAGACAGTGGATGACGTTAGAAAAAAAACTTCAAGACATCCGAAGAATGTTTCACTCAAATTAGGAGACTTAATGAATTACACAAGGTCAAATCTCGGGGACTCGGATTTACTGAACCGATTGTGTTGCTGTCATTACCAATAACAAAACTTGTTATCCGAAGCAACTAGCAAACTGTTCAGTGTTGGGATGAATAAAAAAGGGGCGTCGTTGACTGATGACATTTTAAGTTGCGGTTAGTTTAACGCCAGGCATTGAAATCAAGCGCAATCCGAACAATTCCGCCAACGCCTGATTTCAAAGACCACCGTGGCATACCGGAGCTTCTTGCTGTTATCAGTGTCATCCAAACAAAATGGGTGGGCCATTCATCTGCTACCGGATAGAAATTTGGATTAATAAATGAACGAGTGGGTGAGATAGTCAGATGGACCAGCATAAATCAATAGGCGCTGCCAACACGCAGCATTTAGAGCGTGCTTGCAGGCGATACGATGACTGCTTGGTTGGTTGCATCGGTGAAATGACCGATTCTCATCCTGCTTGCGCACTTGGGGAGCGCATAAGCACAGTCCTCATGAACTCGCACGCACCACGGGGTAACAAGGGGATCACACTCGATTATTGTCCACAGACAAGAAAACGCACGAAAATGCATTTACTTAGGAATAAACTGGTGTAACCAAAAAATCTTAGCTGATCCGCAACAGAAAGAGTAAACGATGATAAAGGCGTTTGCGGTAGCGCATATAGTAAATGTCAAGGAAGACAAGACCTCAACTTTATGAGCGAATGAGAACTTAATCGAGAGAGAGAATGAAAACATGTGAGCTCTTTATTTGCAAAATAAGTGGACACGGTTTTCTCTAATCTAGAAAGCCACTGTGGAAACACGAATCATTCCAAAAATGGTAGCTCCGGATGAGTGTAACAAGAAAACAAGATACGTATAAGCAAAATAACACAATTGTACACAGAAAGGTTTTGGAGACGATTTATTAAAGCGGTCGCTCATTCTAATAACGCAGGGGTCTTATAAAAGACTGAATGGTGCAACTACAACTGATCCCAAGGAAAAGGAAAATAAAAGAATCGCAGGACCTTCTATATCATCCGATTAGTTAGAGCATATACGATTTGGCAGTCAAGAAACTGAGGAACAAATGTGCAAGAGCTCCAGGAGTTTTAGCTTGGACAACCAGTAACTTTGCATCAACGTGCCGATTTCTATTCCGACCTCACAGCATCAACTGCTCAAGCGAAAAACGAACAGGGAATAATCAAGGATCGATTAAAAATAGTAAGTTGGAGAACTGTACAGAAGAAGAAGAAGAAGCGTCTCGAGTGGAAGAACGCCATTGACTGCGATACTCAGCCATATCACTAACTGTTTAAAACCATCATTTTGGAGTAAAGGATCTCGCAGACGACAACCCGGTAGCCTAATTGTACCAACACGACCCATTCCACTGGCTAAAGCTTCTATACTTTTTACCCATGCGAGCGACTTGTCATCACTACCTGCCTCAAAGAGCAGCGTACAACGAGGCCTCCGCTTTGTCGGCATGCGCAAACCATTTCCGGTCATCTAATCCTACTCTGACTCGGTATCTGTTCCAAATACTGGACACTAGGACTCGGTGCATTAAGCCTAACTTCTGCGTTTCTCGAAATTCTCCACCATATTATATTACGAAGATAGTGGCGCTCAAACAACGAGTTTTGCCATACCATTTGCATTCAACGGCCAAGTTTCGGAGCCTTAAAGTGATTGCGATCTCACCGCAGCCGTGTAAACTGGACCTTTGGTCGATAACCGGACGTCACGCCGACGCCACAGATGCTTCAAATCAACAAACGCCAATCGGGCAAACTGACAGAAAACGAAACATACGGTTGCTAATAAGAAGAAAGCGACGGATAGTAGTTTCATGTGATGAGATTCGGTACACCGTTTGAAATTAACCCAAGTAGTCTAGCGATTGTGATGTTTGACTCACAATCGCGCCACCCGGTCCATGAGCAAGAGATCTTCACTGTAGGACAGATGATTTTAGGGTCCGTAAAACCATAGGGAGTCGGCGGATTTACTGATTCAAGCGCCCCTCGGATGAGCTTAAATCAAACTTTCGTCGCAGAAACCGATGAACAAAGTATCGCAGGTGTCATGACTCATCCATGGTTGGTTTGGAGGCAGTCTAGCCATCTTCTAGTATTTTAGACGGAACATCTGTGCCAAAAATGACAATTAAAAACCTTTTTTGGTGGATTATTTGGTCGTCTGGGAGCACTTTTACAGGTTCTCAGAGTCGGATACATCCACGCCACATCACTATGGAGCATTCGCAGGTCAAGGATTCCGAAAAATGATTAAACATTCGTGCTTCCGCAGAACCTTTATGATGACTTTAGTGATAATACCGCATGACGATTAACTATGCGCAAAATCCAACCTGCTATGTACGTTGATCAAGAGCTGATTGAGGAATGGTATTTGCTATTTAATTTTGCAAGACCGTTTAGGAAATTTGCTTTCAGAAACTACCTATGGCTAGTTACGTTACTTTTAGATGTCTTACCAAAGTATTCAAGTTTCGTGGTTGTGCTAGTCCCCCTTTACCCAAACATTCTGCCTGAAATAAAATTCGCCAGTTTGGGCTTACTACTAAAGATCACAATTCCACAGGATAGGAAGAGGTACGAAGATGAGGAAAAACTAAGTGGACCGGAAATTAGATCGAACGCAAGAGCGCTTCCGTCCCAGTTATTCTTCAATATGTCCCAGCATTCCCAACCGTCTCGTGAAACTCTCCGGGGCAGTCTAAACCATCTAACACGAAAAAATCGAATGATTTTCCTCCTACCCTCTTCTCTACCAATTAAACGGACATTATTGACTGGACTCAAAACGCTACGTAGGACCCAGCATAACACGCACCAGCCACTTTCATCTATTGAAGCATGGTCACGGTCCACGTGATTCAGATGTTTCACTAAATAACTTCGGTCCAATACAAGCGTCAGAAATAAGATTCTTCCTCCTGGTTGAAAAGTGGTACGAAGACGCTAGTGCTGAAACACAAACAGCCTTTGGTTGGTAAACGGAGACCGAAAAAAGAAGTGCATTTTTTGGTGCCCTCTTTATTGAGGCAACGCAACCGCCAGATGAGCTGATCAAAATACAGCTTTCGGATCAAGGGAGATCGAAAAAGGCCGACTGAGTCGGAAACCGATGCGAGTTCCAGGCGTACATCCATACAAAACACTCCATAATCGGCGGATAATAATGGCTGTCCAAGCTGAAATGAATTGGTCAATACTGTAAGCGTAGGCTCCGAGCTGATCCCAAAAACTCGAGACCGCTTTGCTTGGTACGATGAAGCAACACCATATTCTCAGAACGAGACCGGCTGACTAAATCCTTTGGCCACCTGTAAATGACCAACGAGACATGACTCTGATCGACTGGGAGCCGGAGAAAAAGGTGGGGAATCAGCCATTGGCCTTAGTCTGAGGGGACAGTGAAAGTGGTCCGATTTTCGAGACGCATACAAAGGTCAGCGAGAACACCACTCGAAGTGAAAACCAAAACGGAGATTAAGACCGATAGCCTGAAGACAGCGACCGATTCACCCTTGATCTGAACAAACCTATATAATTCAGTGGATTATAACAAACAAACACGATCGTGTTGACCGCCCAGGAACCAACAAAACGTCCTTGCTTGATTAAGTCTGAGTTGAACGAAAATCAAAAACACTGACCGAAGACACGAGAAGGGCCACCGACTGGAATATTACCATTAAAGAACAAATGCTGGCCGTGATTTTCATGACAGGAGCTCATGATGAACCTTAGCGACGTTTTCCACCAAACTGATAAAACTGCAGCTTTCCCAAGAATCAACTATACATCGACGTGCTCCGAATTGGGCGATAAATTTTGCTACAAAATCCAGAATGGAATTAGTCTTATAGATAATGTATCCAAACAACTGGCAGTACCACAATCACAGAAGATAAGAAATCGATTTACGATAGTGTTGCAAACCACTGAAGTCAGAAATATTTTGAAATTGAGAAGTGTCTCGTTAAAAAAATTTGTACCTCCAATGTATTCATCCCAAACCACTCAAAGTGAAAAATACATAATCATCTCGTGAGATCTCACCTTGTTGACTGTCCCGACTGCTGCAATTTGACGGAGGTGAGCAAGCGGAAACAAAATGAACACCACGGCGATTGTCAGGAAATGCAGGATTTCGGCTGCAAGTGTATTGGAAGCGAAGCTATTCCGATAAAAGGATGGAAAAGAAGTGCACCGTTTTGATTACCGTACTTCATTTTTTCTGATAACAGCCAATATTTAGCTCCTAAAGTGTGGACTTTTATGAATGCAACCGGCGAAACCGACATTCATCAGCTCTCGCTGTCATATTATATTGAACATGTATCAGATGGGACCATGCAGCTAATGACAACCTTTTTAATCAAAAGAAAAACACGATATGAACAAACATGAACTTAACAGTTGAGTTACGTCCTAAAATCAGCATCATCATCATCATCGTTCAGCGTTAAAAAGCAAGGCAAGCCTCACTGACCGCTGCCTTTCCCCAGAGTTACACGTTTATATAAAAAGAGTGAATATCTAACGGGAACAGGGAGTGGACCTACACAAGCGGGGAAAGATAAGATGCTGCTGCAGCCAACACACGGAACACAGTCTAACTGTACAAACGCATGTGTTTTCAATCATTCTGATTCGATAGAAAATGACAGCACGATCGCCACTGTTCACGGTTCACTGCCATATCCTTCAGTGTCTCCAGCCAGCAAGTCGACGAGTCTTTCGGACCCCAACCACGAAGACGTGAGACACCTACTTTACCTAACTTCGCTGTACATTTTCTCATCCCACCTTGCCACGTCATCTGTTGGCCTCCACATGGCTTCTTCCATTCCTTAGAAGGAACACAAAATAAGGCACGGCATGGTAGACGAGTGTTCGTCATACGCAACACGTGACCCAACCAGCGTAGTCTACTAAGTTTCATGCGCTGAAACAAGCTATTCTCAGAAGTGGCACCCAATACCAGATTCCTAACCTCAATATTACTCACCCGGTAACTCCATCCAATCCTAGCCATACTACGTAAACATCGGTTGTCGAAAACCTCCAACCGACGAACATCGCCCACACGCATACTCCACGTCTCGCAACCGTACAACAGAACTGAACGCACCGCAGCACAGTGCACACAACCCTTCAACTTCAGTGAAATACGTTCTAAAAGAGCATTGATGATTTGAAATGTTTCCAATTTGTTACCAACCACACTGTGGGTGAGACATCACATGGTCCTCGGAAATTTCAACTTCAGAGAATTCATTACTTGCCCACATGGTTGGTTCTTTCTACTTCTGATAGTCGTTGAGCATTGCAACGCTTGTAACTAAACCCAGGAGAAAAACAGAAGCGTATTTCTCAAAAAAATTCCCATTTCAGGTGCCATTGAAACCAAGGCTGAGATGGAACACAATGTGAGAGAAGGAAAAGAAACATTGTGCCATACATGTTCCACTTCCTCCATTCTCCATACTCACGTCATCAGCTGCCCACCATGAATTTTTAGTTAACGGGCGCTATACCGATGAACGGTTGAATCAGACTCTTATTTATAAAGCGACGTGAAATTCAAAGCTACCATTTGTGTAAGGAACAGACACTAGCGGACTATAGCATTTTGCCTGGACGTTAACACTCTTCTTGCATGCAGTATCAGTGTTTACAAAGTGCATGCCCAGAAACCTAGAAGGATCACACAAAGCTAACGGGGAGGACCGATAACCCTAACCACGGGACAGGGTGACAAAACCGTATGAAGTTAGGAGAGGTTCAGTGCTGCAACGCACCGGACGACAGCGTACTTAGATCCACCACCAAATCGATTAAGAGAGATAGGACACGACGCTTAGATTTTTCGAGATGTCAAACGATTTATAAGCTGGGTGACAGTTCATAATAATCAAAAACGGGTTTCATGGTGACTGGGACAATAAAAGAAGTCGTTCAGACTAAAACCACATTATGACTCCCAATCTAGCAGCAAACTAATGTATAAAGTCCAATGTTAAAAGAGAAATGAAACATCAATTTTGCTACAGCGATTCAGAAAATACTGCATCCACTATCCCCCGAGACAATGCAACGTAGTTCAGGTCATTGGACTTGGTTGAAGCAAGCATATCGCTGACTGAATTCTTTAGTAGCATCAGCCCATCTATTATCGTTCTGGGTAAGTCTCGTGAACGGCGGTTTAACTTTATCTATAAGAGCCAGTACACCATTTGAGCATTGAGACTATTTTTTACTACATCAACCACAAGGTAACTCCAACAAACCTTCAACGCTATCTGCGTTGGACATCAGTGCATAATCAGGCAGCCATTCAGTTGGGATGCGTAAAACATGTCCCAATCAACCGGGTTATTCATATTTTGCACCTCTGAAAAAGAAACCAGCCGCAATGAGATTCCACGTTGAAGTGATGTGATAGCTTGTATGATTACATGGCCCAACGATCTACGCGGAATTGCTTGTCTGATGCCGAAGACTCACTTTTGCCTAGATAACCAATGGACAGAAGCCTGATGAAGAAACCTCCCGATCCGTAAGGTTGGGGGCTGATTCGAGCTGGTAACTAGGTTGGAAAATCGAGTGGAACAATAATTGATCCAAGCAGATGTGCTTCTACACAGCCACTCCCGGCTGCCTTATGGACAGGTTCTTGTTAGAATCAAAGGGTTTCGTTGAGAACCATAGGATTCCACACTGCATCGGTCATCGGACAGGGCAACCAGGAACGCGCAACCAGCTGCTTCGAATAGAGTGATGAGCATGTGCTTGCTGTCACTTCCCGTGTTGATCTAACATCCCATTGCCTGGTGAGTCAAACGCTGCGGTTTCTAAACAAAAACTGCGATGGGACGACCGCGGCGTATCGACCGCCTGTATACCTTCAGCATTCTTTCCACAAGGAATCCTCTTAATTTCCGTCCTTCTAGTATAAGAATCAGGCAAGACAACACGAAGAATTGCGGCTCGATGAAATCATCTGATAACAGCATTACTAAAAAGGGAAAGAAACATTTTGGACGAATTACTTGGACCTAAGCGTTCACCTCATTAAGCCACTTACCATGTACGTATGTTCAGCAAAAAAAGGCAATAATCCCTTGAAACTTTTAAAAAAGATTTGTATTGTGTCTCCGAACTGCACGCAGGATCCTATTTCGGTGTTCATTCTTTAAAGCCTAGGTACAACCCAATTCTTTCGATTCACTTCTACTGCCAAGTGATCCGGTTCCGAGAGTTCGTAGTCAGGATGAGGCTATGACAGTAATGGTAGATTGTTATGTGAATAGTTGTATCTACTCGGATGGTAGTATGTCAGAAATACCTTAACGCGTACAGAAGACTCTATCGGCATTAACCAACATGAGGCATCGTTGGCGTTCGCGTGACATTTGCTTATCGGTTAATCACCGAGTATAAACAGCAAGAGTGAGGACGGTATAGATCTAGGGGCCGAAACATGGTCCTTAGTTGCCACCTCACACCATCAACTGCTCAAACAGAAAAACAGATAGAAAATAACCAAACATCGATTGCGAAATAGCAAGCTGAAGAACTGTACAGAAGAAAAGCTGCGAATGCAAGAACACCACTGACTGTGTCACTAAGCTACATCACCAATTGTCTCCAACCGTCATCTTGTGGAATCTCGAATACTTGACCTTGATCGATAAACTGAAGTCACGGCAACGCCGCAGATTCCTCATGTTGGTAAATGCCGATTGGCTCTTTTGTACGTGCAAAGATACATCTGATATACGACTACTCAGTGAGATAAAACTACTCGAGAAAATAAATGTATCTCTTGCAAACACAAGATTCTAAGTATTGGGCCAAAATTATTTCGTGCCATTCCACTTAAGGTACCACAAGATAAATCTATCGATCAGCAATATTTTTCTTGGCGTCTTTCTTGGTCCCTCCATCGAGAACGAACGCTGGTAAGATTCCCTCTAGAAAGGATGCCACAGTTATTCGGGAGATCGATACATTGCGGCCTTCTCCATCGCAGAAGGGGTTTTTCTTTGGGGAAATCAACCGCACCCTTTGACTGATAAATCTTACTCACAAAGCAGTGGAGCGTTGACCCAGCTTGGAAACTCGGCGAAGGCGCATGCTCATCGTTACTTAATCTGCTCGATACAAAGGGCGATTTGGTCGTGATTATCCCGCATGATGGCCGATCCAGTATGAAATTTATTGCATTTGCACTAGTCACGGAGATTACCGGATAAGTTCTGCTAGGGAGTCGAGTCGCTATCCAGTAGAACGGCAACGGTTCTCAATCAAACCTTTTGGCTCTAACAAGAAACTGTCCATAAGGCAGCCGGGAGTGGCTGCGTAGAAGCACATCTGCTTGGATCAATTATTGTTCCACTCGATTTTCCAACCTAGTTACCAGCTCGAATCAGCCCCCAACCTTACGGATCGGGAGGTTTCTTCATCAGGCTTCTGTCCATTGGTTATCTAGGCAAAAGTGAGTCTTCGGCATCAGACAATCAATCCCGCGTAGATCGTTGGGCCACGTAAGCACGCAAGCTATCATGACGTTCGGACCTCCCATAGAAGTGTGCACAAACCCACGGTTAGTGGTTTTCTCTCGGCTCTATTGCTTTGAGGATGCCTGTCATTGAAAGCCGTTATCCTTAGACTAGCGTTACAATCTAATGGGGACATAACATAGCCAATGATCAGTTTTAACGCGGCGTTCGATTTTGGCACTCAATCTCTTATTGACGTTATCGCTCCATAAAGCATCCGACGTTTTCTGGTGTTTGTTTTCCCACCAGGCTGGAATGGTTAACAAGTAAATATATATCCGGATCTACTAAAAACTGGATAAAAAACTTCACTCCTGATTTAAGACGTTTTTAGTTCGTTTTCTGTGCATAACGAGAACAAGGAATAATTCAAAACTACTCTTAATGTGTGCTTTTAACTGACATGAAACGAACTAGGAGTAGCTGAGTCTGCACAATAGTGAGCATAATGGTTGATTCATCTGAACAGAAAACGCGAAACACCATTGGGATGTGCAGCTAACACGCCCATAAAGAGCGGAATTGGAGGATTTATCCTGGGTTATGATCAGAGGAAATAATTAAATCAATTTAAGCGATTCCGATCGAACAGCGAACAATCTACAGGTACTGACTCAATGGTCTTCATTAAATAATGTTGAAAGTAAACCGTTGCCGATAAGTAGAAGTAATCATCCAAGACAATAACGGTCAGCATCAATATGAGCATTCGGATGCGGTTCTCAAACCGCAGTTTTTCTCCGTGACATGGTAAGGAACCTGAAAACACAATAGTTACCAATGTTTGCGTACAAAGAGCAGGCAGGAGACACTTGCGAGCTCCGATATTCTGAATGAAAACCATAAGAACCCTTAACAAACAGTATTTTCTTACTGACTGCCTTTCTGTTACTCGTGTGGCAAACAATCGGCACCAGTTTGCATATTTGTTCGGAATAGTTGCCAATTGTCCAATTGTGTTCACTGTACATTCGAAATGCACGTACCAATTGCCTGATAGGACGATACCTGGCGCCGCGGTTGATTTGACCGACTAGCTCTCAGGTTTAACATAGATCTCCATCCCTTATGCAGAAACGACGAATAAACGTGCTTACGCAGATATGTATCGAACATAACAAATAATTGCACGTGCTGAATTCACCCGATAACCTACATTTCGACAGAATTTTATTCAGCGGCTAGTTTATTTTAATGACAAGATGTTACGCCAAGCCTAGCGAAAGGCAGTACACGATAAAAATTTTTTACTGCAATGTGGTATTTCTACATAATTCAAATAATAGAAATAAAGCCGCCCTGTGAGTTTCCGATTGCCAAAAGCTTATTTTTCCGTAAGAGCTCACTCCTGATCAAAAGTACTGATAACTAAATTACGCAAATAAAGGTTCTGTTTGGTTACTGTCTACTTTTCAAAGTCAAAAGGCATTAGAGAAATTTTTAATTTCTCTCTTCCTTGTGTTTTGCAAGAAGTGTCTCACTTACCTTACTCTCAAGCAACCGAAAAACGAAAGCCCGATCGGACAGAACAGCCCAACGACTAACAGGACCTAATGGACCGTGGTCCGTCACTTCATGTGGCGATGCCCAAAAACTCGCCGTAGTCCCAAGAGGCAACCAAACGTTCAAATTGATATGGACTTCAGGCAGTTCGTTACATCTGGATGAAAAGGGTAAACGCACAAAGAGCAAAAGACAACACATTAACCATTATCAAATTAAAATCCGATATCACTACCTAAAGGATAAAATAAAACATCAGGATTTCCAAACAACCGAAACCTCCAATCTACCAACGCCAGCAAGAATGAACAATTGGCAAGAAAAACATGTTGGAATAGGCATAGTGAGAAGAGCGAGATAACAGCTTAAGTTGAGCAGCTGCTAAGCGGTTCAAAGTGTCACTTGCTCCAACGCTTGCGTCTCCGGTGATCTTCACTTGAATCCCCCGATAACAAAATGAACGACCAATTAACAATGTGAAGCTCAGTTTCAGTTATAGTCTGGATACACATTAACCAACTAGCTCAGATTTTGGCTGCACCCTCGCAGTATCAACTGTGTGTTGCCTCGTAAACTCCCAGTTATGTCGTTCGACTTGCGCCACCACCCCATCGGTCCATTTAGTCTCACTTACGCATGTCTGAGAACTCAGAGGCTGATTTTGTAGATTCTGGTCTTTCTGACGTTCATGTGGAGCTCAGTGAAGGCTGGAACTGCGCTGCTCGACTAACTATCAATTAACAGCCGTTCACACACAATGAGTTGCAGGTTCGCGTAGAATAACCCATTTCCATACACACTGTTTATTTTCTATTTGTATCCCAACACCAATAACAGTCTAACGGCAGCCAACGAAAAATAACGAAAAATTTTACAATTTTCCATTTTAAGCAAACCAAAATGGCATCATGATTTTAGCAAGAAGAATGAATACTGTAGTGGGTCGGCTGTCTTTATACAACCGACCCCGACTGAGTTCGCCAGCACTAATCTACCGCTGTGAACCCATGGACGTTCGAAACGCGCGATGTAGCTGCCGCTAGGCTGTGACAAGCAGTCTGATCCCATTCGCCTGTCAACTTTCCGACACCCGAAAGCTGAAAAAAGGAATTCACGACACTTGGTTCTATCAAGCCTCACCAGCCGCATTCAACCGGGTTAGTGAGTTTTGATCTGGTCCGGTGCACCATAACAACGCTGAGTCTCAGTGCCTCCTTGAGGCCGCCAGTCCATTGCTGGTGATGGCGAGCATAGCGAAGCACGAATCGCAACAAGGTGTGAAGTTACCGCATGTAAAGAACACAAAAACTGGAGCGTGCTGTTGTCGTAGGGACCTATTGCCATGTCTCATCCTATTTGAGCCATCGATCTGAGAGTGACATTGTTTTCTAGACAGACAGAGGAACAATATTTTCTCGGTAGCAAACGATGGGTTTCGCGATTGTTGCCGCTAGTCCGGTAGGTCTACTCGGTGCCCTCCTGTTCACCCATCCTCACCCGTGAATACTGCTTTAGGTTGGTAGCATAATCTCATTTGTATCGTTAGGGGCGTGTGTGGATGGTGAATCCAAGTAAGATCACATAGTGATTCATCGGAAGCGTTTTAAATGGACCGATCATCCATGCACGATACTAACGATTCAAATGGGACTTTAGTAAGCAAAATGATCTAGGACGATGGCAATCAACCCATTTCACAACGAGTAATAGTGCCTGGTGGGGCATTCATGACAGGAATTTAGCTGACCCCAATGTAAACCCTTGTGACAAATATTTTCCAGTACGTCCAGTGATTTGTTTCGATACAACCACATCATGCGATAAAGATCATAGGAGAATCCAACCCCTGTGCTGTCAAAAAGCACTGGGCATCGATGCTTTTTTCACGGCTCCATTTTGAAGAAAGCAGAACAAAACTTGTTTGGCATTGCCTTTCGCTCAGACCAGGCCAGCTCTATGTGGGAAAAACTGATCGCACCCTTCGCGGAACGATTACGTTATTAGCTTTGTTAAGTACCCCCTCCACCATTTTCGCTGTCGCAGATTATATCATTGAAACTTTTTTCCATAACAACTTCTACCTCATGATGTATTGTAGAATTGGTACCATTGCAAATATTGTGCGCCTAAAAATTTCATACAATGGCAAGGTGCATACAATTTCCCACTATCCAACTGGCTGTTGTGGTTATTGCCCAAGGTTATTCCAGAAAAGTATTACGGCTCAGTTGGTAAGTGGTTTGTGTTAGCCGATCACCAGTAGGCGTGCCACTGCGCTCCGTGCTCAAGTATGAAAGTTTATGCTTTGTGTTCTGTGGACAATTTAGCCACCCTGGAAGCATAACAAGGGTAAATGACTACAGCCCCGTAGCTGTCAAAGCCTAGCATTGTGTGCAGAAATGACGGTACAGGACAAAAACCCGCGAACATCACGTTTTCACGTCGTTCTTGGGTACTTCGACAAAATCCTAATTTACGGATATTTTTAGAGCACCGCTAAAAATATGAAGATCAAAAATCATCTTATTGTTAAACATTACAGTAGTGCTAATTCAATTTACAGGTCCCTATTTTCCATCCGCTTGTTGAGGAATAATGTACCCGAGAACTATGGGGTGGTCCTCGAAGAAACGCGGGTTCCCGTATTACCTCGGATTGACGAGTATGACTATTTACGCCACACATCACCGTTTCCAGTGAAATATGAAAAGACCGAGTAGTCTTAACGTTTCCGTTCACCTGTCACGGAACGCTTTGTCAAGACGAGCAAACAGTCTAGTAGGACTTCACTCTAAGAACAAGGCTTCTTTGTCGGATTATGTCGATGATCCTACCCTGATCAGTGACAATGCAAAGGACGTTCAAGATGAGTTTGACGAATAAGCGGTTGAGGCAACCGGAGTCCTCGAAGTCCAAGCTACTTCTCCGAGATTGGCAGCATCCTCCTTGCATAAATACTCTGTGGGGATCACAAAATACAAATAAATAACTTCAAGTGCCAAAGCAGACGGATTACAGTTCAGAGGACACTGGTGAAATGACAACATAGGTACGGAGCCAAGGCTGCTTCAACATACATCTGCATTATTGCCATGGCATTTCGCTTTCCAATAAACGAAGGGTGCACATGTATATATATATATATATATTTGCTATATATATACATATATATATAATGTGTAGACATACAAACATATGCACCGCTAGCAGACATTATGGTTTTATTTATACGTATTATATTACTTTATGAACTGTAATAAGTCCCATGAGACATCAATGATCTCGTCCGAAAATGAAAAGTGAATTCTTGCTGAAGTATTAGAAATTTCGCAAACGACTTTGTCTCAGGACTTATCTCAGTTTGCACTCACAAATGACAACAAGCTCACTTCTTTAATCAAAGCACTTGGTGTGCCGAAAAGCATAACAACGAATGTGCTTATATCTACGACCTGAACGCAATCATTCAACGCCTGGGGTTCAATAACCCTTGTTCACACTGGGAAGGAATCATGACACAAAAATACTGAACGTGTGTCAAGGCCCGTAAGGTTTCTTGCAACGTAAACCGCCAACGTCGTTAACGTAGCAATGCAATGATGAGCTAGGAACAGTGAACTTGTCTGGTTACGCAATGCAAGGGCTGATGAACCGACTAAAAAACTCAATTTAAGTTGTTCTGTTTAAGCGTATTCGCGTTTTAAACCAAACAGGCCATCATTTACATTTTACTAAACGAGTAAACTGTGCCACGAACAGGTCTTTCATGAAGGAAATCAATTACATTCGAAAGTGACTACTGAGTTCCTTATATTCATGTTGAAATTTCACGGCAGAAGTCCTTTCTTCTAATCGTGGCACAGGTTGATACCAATATTTCACTCGCCATTGTCCAGATGAGGTAGAGTAATAGTTAAACACTCCAGGTATCGGTGGATATGGTGTGCATTAATCGCACAATAAATCGAGAGACATGATTATCCGGCGCAACAATAGAAAGTGGTGAGCGACCTGATCTGTCGATGTTCTAATTTTTTTGTTGGATGTGGTGGCCTGGAAAACGCTAACATACCGGACATCGTTCCAACCGAAGGATTTTCAAAGAAGTAGTCCTACTTTTTCAGATCTACTCACAATGTTGACTATGGAACAAATAGAATGAGAGAACCCATTTGAACCGACCAAAATGGAATCCACCGTCGGTAGAGGGAAATTTATTCCCGGAGAAATTTCCTTAATTATAAGAAAATAGACAATATAGTAAAATGGCAGTCTCTCCGAAAGTGTAAAGCAGTTTTCTTGTGTAATGATGTTCATGGTGCAAAACCACGTTTACCTGTTATGTTCTTTGTGAAGACACTACTGTCTGAATCTTGATCATATCCAATGTTCCATGTGCTATCGCCATAATTCATTAAGCGACCTAATCAGTGATTATCTTTTAGAAACTCTGAGACGTGAAAACAATTCCTTGTTCGGGTTGATGGACGCCACATCAAAATCACCAAATAATCTATGAACAGTGGCGGACCCATCGTCTGCCAGTCCTTATCCATACCAGATTACTAGCAATACACATTTCAATGAATATCCCCTTGTTCACCCTGCAGGCTTGTAAGGCATCATCGTTGAGATAAGTACTCTATAGCACAATTACTCGCTAGAAAGCACCAAAGCTTATAAAATCAAGGCGAATTCGCTTATTTGCTCCTTATCTATTTGCAACCGGGGAAGGGGAGTGTTCATGTAAAGCTCGATGTACCTGTATTATATGCATACATATACATGCATTATTTGAGAACAAATATTCACAAATATTCCAAGGCAAATGACAATGGACAGCATGCGCCAGCTTATGGAGAAGGACTCCAACTAATTAGATAGAACAGCAATGTCTAAGGACGATATAATGCATTTGATAGAATTGTGCATGGAAGCATACCTAAAGTTCAATGGGACGGCATATAAACAAATAAGAGGAACGCCCATGGGATCACCGCTATCAGGCTTGTTAGAAGATACAACCATGAAACAATTTGAGACAAAGGCATTCGAAACAAACCGCCCACGCCTATGGATCCGATATGTTGATGATACATTTGTTGTGTTAGAAAGAACAGAAATGGACCAATTTCATCAACACCTAAACACGATAGTGCCCAGCATCAAATTCATCAACGAGGAGGAAAAAGACTCGGCTCTACCGTTTCTCGACGTACTAATTATGAGGCAACCAAACGGGAGCATAGAGACAACCTTCTACAGAAAACCGACAACGACGGACCGCATACTCAATTTCAAAAGCAACCATCCAACCTGCCACCTAAAGAGCTGTGTGCGTACCCTGTTCCATCGAGCCGACACACTGCAGTACACAGCACCTACGGGAACAAGAGCAATCTAGGTTCAGGTTATTTGCGGTCAACGCTTGTATTCGCAGAAGGCAGAGGGTAAACACTAAGAGGACCAGATCGATTGTGGTACTTCCATGCATTCGGGGAGTATCCGAAGCGGTCGAACGCATCCTACGTCCACTAGATATCACAATCGCCCACAAACCGACCGGCACCCTGAGATCTGTTCTATTCAACGGAAAAGATCGCGTCGACCAGCACGACCAGTCAGGGGTAGTTTATGCCATTCCGTGCCTCGGATGTGACAAACAGTATGACGGTGAGACAAGCAAACAATTACGCACACGCTTGCACGAACATAGCTTAGCCCTACGACGCGCTGACCCACACTCGCAGATATGGAACCACTGTGCACAAACAGGCCATGAGGTCAACATGAACAACGGAAAGGTAGTCAGCCGGGCAAACAGAAAGGGGGAGCGACTGATTCTTGAAGCCCTCCACTCGAATAACTCGTTCAATCGGCATGTGGAGATTGACAAGCATTACGTCATCTTAACAAGACCCGGATGCAGAATAGAGAGACAAACAGACGGACAGTGCACAAAACCGAACGGAACTGGCGATCCCATTCAATCACTGAATCACGTTTGACAACGGGTCCAAGTTTGGATCGAAACGTCACGATAAACGTATTAACTCAGTGTACGCCTTCTCAACTCTAAAAATATGCAACCTGAGCTGCAGATATTTTCACTCATCAATATACATGTATGTATAGAATAAAAAATTTGGTATATGAATTTGTTTTGATTTTGTTCAACGAGAATACGCGAGTCTTCGACGGTAAAGCGTCAACACAAAGGTGAAATTACCCTACTTGTAGTACACTACTTATTTCGATCCATTTTAAAGACCTCTAATTTTACTCGTGCACTAGACGAGGATAAGATAGCGAAACAAACTTTTCGGTGAACTTTCTTCTAGAAACGCTTATTCTGTCAGTGATCTGCGATTCACCATGTGACTCGGGGTTTCATTATCCTCTACATTATGATGAAAAACGATTTTTCTGTTTCATGCTGACGACTTCGCTTTTATGGTGACGACATTAGGGAGTAGCGCAGCCTGTTTAAACGTTCTTGACACAGGGTCAACTTGGTATGAAACGACATACCTCTCAAACGAAAATTTTCCGGCTGATAGTTAATCATGATCCTTAAATTTCAATAAACCCTAAATATCCGCATTAAACTAAGATTATAGACAAAACCGTGAGAGGAAAACTCGGAAAAAGTGTGTATATTGGACAAATGAGCTTGGTGTCACTTGTGAGTGCAAACTAAAATGAATCTTGAGACGCCTACAAAAACGTCGATGAAATTTTTAGTACTCCAACAAGACTTCATTTTTTATGTTTAGATGAGATTACTTTGACAACCAAGATCGCCAATGTTTCATTGGCCTTATAACAGTTCACAAACAACCATATGGGAAACCCGCAAATAAATTAATGGTACCTGTCAATGTTTCTTTATAATTCGCAAGTACTAGAGCATCACTAATACTAGCAGGGGATTTTTCTATTGCATCACAGTAGACGGTAGATTCAAACAGGAACCACCGGTTGTGTTGCATCAGTAATTACTCTAAGTAATTTGGGTAGTTAGAAACTCCACAGTATCCTGCGAATAAATTTTCAAATGTGATAAACAAAGTGGTTCTGCACCAGCATTTGAAAATACGCGCCCTTGATTGTCGTGGTAAATGAGGAATAAGAACATGCCCAATATCATGAAGTTAATATGAAAGACATGACGATTCACGCTAGGTTTCAATGATATTCACTAGAAACCACAATTGTTCTGCAAGAATTTTTTCCCCCTCTTTGTCGAAGCAGCACGAAATTCTTTACCAAATTGTAGACGCAATATTAAATAACACACAGTAAATTCGAAGTGGTCAGTGAACAACTTACGGAAAGAAAGATATGCTGATTTACACGAGCGTGGACCACAACAACGAGGTCATTTGAGTGCGGCTCGTTAAACGTTAGCAATACTTTCGTGATAATGGACCCCAGCACAAGCGGACGCACGCCCTTTGACTGGCTGCACTACAATTCTGTCATATTTAGTTCGTCATTTTCTTGTTTGATATTTGGTTCGCTTACGGTCTCCATTCACCGATACAATCGCTCGGCATCACTTTTGTTTAAAAGCCGTATTGTCTCTCAACATACATTGGGATCCCGTGTTTCCGCACATCAACGAGCTCCTAATCGACCTAAAAGAGGCACACGTGCTGGCTGGCAGGCAGCCCTTAAATGCAACCCTCGGGCTAAGATGTCCACTCCGACATTGTTGAGCACCAACATCCGCTCTGTGCTTACCAAAATGTCGGATGTCTGTTACACTTCAATCACCGATCCATGTTCACACGTGTGTCATTTGTATACAAAAATCGTGGCTGAACCTGGATACTGCGATTCACTCGTGTCGGTAGACAGCTTCAGACTCCATCGGCGGGACAGAGTTTCGGACAAGAAAAAGACTGGAGGCGGTGTTGCAACATACATAAACTCCTGCTGTGGCAAGTCCGGAGTGATCTACACGCACCTGCTAAACTGAAGTGACTGCCTTGTGACCAAGTGTCTTCCTAGGTTTTCGCGCCATACTGATGTAATCATAACGAACTGTTATGCTGCCAAGTTTGGTTGGTTCATGTCCACACTGGAGCACAAGACACAAGCACTAGCGGCGCACGATAACACAGGAGCGAGCACACAGCCTGTGGTCTAGTAGGACACGAACGCACACACACAGAGGTTGGAGACACAAAACATTAGGGTTCAAAATTCGAACCCCGCAGTCACACAACGAACGGGACGGAACTGCTGCTACCTTGAATGAGCAGCCACACGGAACAA
>LUCM01009896.1:70932-82557 GCA_008360955.1 Fasciolopsis buskii | reverse complement strand
CCTAACGGCTCATTGCGCTTCTAAATGGTGCAATGACGCCGGAAATTGGGGTGGTATGAACTGACGTAAGCCATCAGGTGACAATGGGTTGCTATCTGGTGCTAAAACTTATACCACAAGTTAGGACCGCAATGGTTACCCTGCGCCTACCGGACGTTGGATCAAAGGGACTAACGGGACACAGTCCCGTTAGTTTACGGTGTCAGTAGTAGCAGAACGCAAACTACGTCTGATTTGATTTTTAAGACGACCAAGAACCCTGATTCCATTACGACTGATTATGAGAAAGCTGTGATAAACATTGTTGAAAGAAAATTTTCCGCAGCTGAAATATGTGGACGTTTCTCACGTTTTGTGCAGTGCCTTTAGGGAGAATATAATGGTTGGGATTACAAAGTTGGTACAGTTGTGAAACCGACGATAGCACTGAAATTAATTCAGGTCCTGACACTTTCATTTTCCTGGAGTGTGTGGTTCTATATGGCACGAAAAAATGACGGTGATTTTCAACGGCTTCCAAGTAGAATGCGCCACAGATATAGGAAAATATGTCTTTGTGGTGATAGAAATGTTTTCTTATTGCGAAGAATGCAGACGATGTATAAGGCGAATTATTCTTCGGAATGTCCTCTGTGTTTTGCTCCATGAGAATTTTATAACGGTTTTACCTTGACTAGAGTGTTTTTTCTAGAACTGACGTTAATAGTGTGAAAGCACGCTTAGATCCGGAGTATGGTTTGTGTAAAAGCAACTACCAGGATCTTGATTTTCATCTTCCAGAATAGAGTGCAGTAAGGGAACGCCGCGGGTAAGCCTCGTTTACGGTTGTCTCCAGCAGCATCGTACCTACCCGTCAGCGAGTTCCCAAAGCCTCATCAGCTGCTCATCCGGGCGAAAGTTGAAACTATTCTCGTTGTCCTCTTCCCTTAAAGAAGCAAGAAATGAGTTCCAGAGTGAAGTGGCTCTCCTAGACATTAACACGAGACCCGATAAGTTTCAATAGAGCTAGACGGTAGTCGCGTTTCCGGTCGCAGCTGCGAAGTGGGAACTTAGCGCAAAGTTCCAGTTCTTGATAGCCACAAAGAACTTGTCATATATAGATCAAATAGCCGCGGAGTCCCGGGTAGCTCATCGGGAGCAGATGTCAGACCCAGAGTGAAACTTCACAGTCGATCCCATGAAGTCGAACTACCAGCCGTGTTACATGGCGCTGAATCCTTTCGATCTGGACCATCTGTGTCAACCTGCAGGGGGACACAGCAAGACCGTCATATTCCACCTGTGGATGGACGTGGGTAGCATATACAGTCGCGAATTCGGTGATAAACGAACAAAAAGACCGCCTAATAGCCCAAAGCATGCTCCTTCCACAGGCACATGCCCTGCCTCTTTGTTTGTCGGTCTTCGGCGTCGCGGTGGCCACAATGCCCAAATCTGGTTCAAACGTTATAGTCTGCAGACGGATGACTCAGAGGACATATCCGTCGGCAGCACCGACCCGAACAAAGGTTATGAAGGTAAACTTGAAAATTTTGGCCGTGAGGTCACAAAATGATGCATACTGCATCAGTGTCAAGATAAACTTGGTGAATGGACTTGGTGTTACGAAACTGAATAGGTCGCCGTACCTTCAAATCATCCGCATATTTGAGACGGTCTGTCTCGAACAGAGACAGTAGGTCATTAGTGTAAGCCAGCACTGACCGCTGAAGGTCTTTACTGGCAGTGAAGTACTGCTGCGAGTTTATCTACGAGGTTCCCAGTGAGGAAATACTCCATCCAGTGAAACAGAAGGCCTGTTACTGTAAGTGCCCGGAGTCTTTCAACCAGCATTGCTCATGGCACATGGTTGAAGGCATTACCGAAACCAACAAAGGCGGTATCCGTAGGATATCTATTGGCTTTGGACGACCATTTGCGAGCCAGAAGCAGATTGTTGATGCTTGACCTCGGGGACGGAAACAGTGTAGTTCTGGTCACAGCGGGTGATTTTGAAGCATGTTTTTCCATTAGAGCAGCTACCACTCTTTTCACCAATTTACACGTAACACAGGTTAAACTGATCGTGTGGTAGTTGATAGGGTCGTCCCAGTAGCCACATTTGAACAAGGAATACACTACAGCCGACTACTACTCACCTGTTAGCTTTTCTGCTGTTGGAGAGTTTAAACAGTGCAGCAAGTCTTGGGTCGATAGCGTGAGCCATTTTCTTCAGAACATAAGAGTGGTATGCATTAATCCGCTGTCGCCCGACTCGTTACCACATCTAACCTATTGGGACTTTAAGTAAATCAGTACCACTCCGAGTTTCTGGGTCATAGTCGCCGGTTCTACTCTCACTTATTTACTGGGCCCTAGTGATTATGGAGTATACCACTTCCACTGTGCTCATGCCTAAAGCATGAAATAAAAAATAGCACTGGACCCTGGAAAATCTTCATAACCCTCAGCCACCCGAGTACCTTGACCACGGTTGTCCTTAGTGAGAGAAACACACCAGCGGCGGAACAGCCTTTCAGCATCGGATTCTGCAAATCTTCTCTTGAACTCCAGCTCCGTAATCTCTGCCCTGGATAGAGTTTCCCAGTTAAGGCAACCATACAAATGCACCGGTTTGGCAGCCAGCTTAACCGTCAGGGAATTTTAGAATCGTCTGTGTTTCGCGAGTTTTGTGCAGTCCATGCGTTCCGTAAAACTCTATGGATCCTAAGGTGCCGGTCGTTGAGGTAATTCACCATGCTTGATCACGTCAGGCTAGTGGGCAACATGATTCTCGGTCTAACCAAAGAGGACCCAGTCATAGTTCATGAGGCGACCCGCTGAGGCTTAAATAGGTACCAGGCTAAGCATATCTCCACTGATCTCTGGCCAGGCCTATACTGCTCCAGCGAAACGCTGCACCACAGATGAGAGCGACGACGCTGTAGATGACATGATCTCGAAAACTGCTCTCCGGAAGTCGGGTGCCGTATTTGGTTGTATGAGAAGTGGAACGCGGGGTACAAACGAATCGTTATAGTGGACTGTTGGCTTGGGTCAAGAGCATTGTACTACATTGTATAGACATTTCCGTAAAACAGGTAATCTCGCATTTCAGTCAAAAAACTTGCGACTAAGAACTAAAATAGCGAAAAGATTACACTCATCATCTTTCAAAAATCGGAGAAAAACTACCCGATGAATAATGCTAGCACATTATGGAAGTCGGCTGAAACACGGTCACGGTTTGTCAAGATGCATGTGAAATATGGAACAGTGGAGTTCCGTTGGAGATTCTTTACACAGGAAGAAATGTGAGAAGTCCACTTCAGAATTGTATCAATAATAACCCCCAAATACTTCACGGAATCAACCCTGGTAAGTGTTTCTGACTTGATGAAAGACGGTTCAGATTGATAGGCTGACCGATAGAGAGAGAGAGAGAACAGAAATTCGAGGCATTTAGATGTGTTGAGATTTAAATCAGCTCGTACAGAGAAATCGTAAACGGAAGATAGGTTGTTGAAAAGTTTGAAATCATCGTTGTTCGAAACGGCTTGAGAGAGGGCAACATCATCAGCATACTTGAACAGATGATAGGGGGAGCTAGGAGATAAGTCGCTGATGTAAGTACAAAAGAGAATCAACAAGAGAACAGCACCCTTTAGCAAGCCTGAGTTGTTAATCAACGGTTTTGAAGTTTTATCGTTCATTAGTGTGCATTAGGTTCGGTTAGTGAATTAATCAGACGGCCATACAAATAAGGAACTGGGATAATAAAATGATTCGAGTTTGTGAAGTAGAAGAGATCGTGGGATCGAAGGGAATGCTGACGAATGGTCTAGAAAGCTGCAACGCACAGATTTAATCGATGTGTGATGAATAAGGGAAGCGAGAGCGTCTAAATCGGATCTGTTAAATTGATAGGCTGACTGAAAAGGGTCGCCTGGAGGATACAGAGAAGAACTCAGGTGTTTAAGCATAGCACGTTCGGTTAGTTTGAGACTAGAAGGTGTTAAAGCCACCGGGTGAAAGAGTTTAGCTAAAGAGTGTAACTGGTAGACTTTGGGATGGGAACGGTACTGATCGGTCCTCAGCAGTTAGGGGTAGAATACGAGCTTAATGATGAGTTTTTCGGAGAAGTGAATGCATCCGTCAGGGCCCCAGCACTATGCCTTAAAAGAGCTGAGGACAGACTGTCAAGACCGATCCCTGTGGCAATTTTACTTCAAGTGACAATTTGAGCCTCATCAAACAAGGTTTGTATTAATGCCAGATAGCTAAGCTATTGTGGGCTACAGATTGGTTGTGACATTGTTTTTTATTTCCTTGACTGCGATGTGCAGATAATACATGGAGCGATCGTTCACAGGCCAGTGTGGGAAGACATCTGGACACCGAAGGCGATGCACCACTTTCATCTCAGTTGTTGTTGGTTGTAAATTTCCATAGACAATGAAGAGAAATACTATATGACAGATAATATATCCACCTACTGCCAGGGTCTTTGGACCATGAGGCAATCACTTTTTCGAATCATTTAGCACTGTGATTGCTGGGCTGTCGAACCCAGAGTTGATGGAACTAAAGTATGTCGAAAACGTGTTCGAACTTAATCAATTGTGTCCTTGAAAAACGCAGTGAAAAGCGCTAAGAAAAGGTGGAAGTCCGTTGTCACATCTCAGGATTTATCGACTAGTTTCTCCCGCTGGTCAGTCAGCATGGTTCTTTGGTCTCATGTTTTTTCCTCTTTTCATATTAACTTCATAATTACACGTTCGTTGATGTAATTCTTTTCTCGAATATCTGTCGTCATCACCACATTCTTATATCCGAGTAATCAACTTCACACTGAAAGGTATTTGTTTACTATTCTGTGAACGTGAAGCATACCTTTGTCAGCTGCAGGATGCTGATGAAGCTTTTCAGTTCAGTCTAATCGATGAGGTTTATTTAGGTTGAAGACTGCCATTTTCTTATACATTCATTAAAATAAAATATGCGTATCACACATGATTTTGTCGCCCACCTACGCTCTTCTTGAAACCACTTATAATTATCTTTGGAGATTTGTATGCGTGTGTATACATATACCTAAAATCTGTTGTGCGAGAACTTGTGTACAGTTGCATTACTACACAATATGGAAGGTGCCCGTCAGTCAAGTTTGTCTGATATATTTCTGAAATCAGTTCTGCATCGACGAGAGACGAATCACTAAGGGCTGCTGTCCGATATCTTATGTTAAGCATAATCAACCATTAGACTGGTTTGAGCACCGTTGAATATCTGTCGCTTACTAACAATCGCATCCTGATTCCGTGTGCAGACACGTCTAGATATCTGTCGTTTGTTGACAAACGAAAAATCTAGTCATTCAATGTCATCTGGCTAGGGAGTTTGTGGTTCGGAGTCAAGCGGTAGCATAATTGTCACTGAACACATTTAACCGGACTGTCTGATCAATACCGAGTGGATTCAAATAATCAATAGATATATTACATATCATAAGTAAAAAATCCACAAGAGATAGTACCTCCTGAAATTCACTAATTCTGCGTAGTTATTCACCTGACGCAAACCGAATAATATGAGCTGAGTGATTTTAATCTGATTAGCCCAGCGGATTCCTTGTGGCTTTGGAAACCATAGCCATATCAAACTCTGTCAAATAACAATTTCGCTGATATGTCATTAGTGCAGATAGGTACGAACTTCTGATTGGATTGAGAGTGGGATGGAATGCATTGCTTAAATGACATTTGACGAGATATGACGCTTGGCTGGTTCACGGTTGAATATGGTTGAGTTTGTGCAAACATGACAGATGCTTTCGGTTTGTCCAACCGTGTCATAAACTCCACATTAATGTGTTTCACTTGGACAAAGCCAATCGATATGTTACAATGCACAAGGCTAGCGTGGCACCAACTTTAACAATATCATCCTATCTGGGATATCACCAATCAAGTCTAATACGGTCGTTAGGCTGATGAGAAAATTTGCTCATGTTTTGAAAAAGTACTTTGACAGTTGACGGATTAGCATTGGGTGTGTTTTTTTTGCGCGGAAAACACCAAATCAAAATTTAAGACTATTCTTATTTTTGCTTGATAAGCCATTGTGCAAATCTCACTGGCAAGGCGCTGTTTACTCACAAAATTGTTGTGACACAAAAAATTGATCAGATTAATTCAGGTAGGCGAAAATACAAAATCCAATGATCCGGGCTAGTCAAAATGTGACTGCACAAACTGATTTTTACAAAAAAAGCAAGGAAACGGTACAAATCGATCGAACCGCTCGCTAGTTTGAATGGTCCATTTCCAATTGACAGAACGGCTGGTTGGCAATATGCTGTTCGATGATATTGACCTGTTTAGCTATTTACTAAAACTGTGTGCAATCAAATCCCAATTGTATTTAGCCGTTCAAAGCAATCCTTCAGTTCACCAAGCCAAGTCACCGGGATCAGATTATGAAGGGTAATGTAACCTAGTGTCAATAATTTGTGATTTGTGCACCTCAGCTTGTTGTCTGATGACTGTAGCTAACAGTTATTAAACTATACATATCTGGATTAGTACAGGTCATTGGAATAAAACATCTCTACCATGTGCTGAAAAGATTTATTATGATACTTCTCACTAAATGTTTATTGATGTAAATTTCAAAACCTAGCAATCGGCACCGCATACCACTTGAAATCGATAGTCATGACCATTGCACGCATAGTCTTCATTTGTAAGTATCCGTCAGCCGAAAGCGTTCGGTAATGGTAACATTTTTCACCATGTTCATGCACAACACAAGCAACCTCAACAGTTTAGACATGCATAAATCAAACGAACTTCGTGTGGGCGCAGTTAAGCATTTATTGAATAATAGTTCCAATATAGTGCCTACAAAACTCACCACGCGTTCTACCCGCTGAGGTGCTATCAACAAGCTCACTCTTGTTAGCATTTGTGTGCATTCCGAACAAGATAACAAACACGCGTAAGACCACACACAAATCTCCGATTACCGGTCAAAACACCAGTCCCCCAACGTACGGGAAACCTAACAGCTTTTTCCACAATGTCTTTCATAAAATCCCGGACGAAGTTGACTTCTGCCTCTTTCCAACGGATATTTTTCAAGAAACATGAGCTCAGTCTTGCACAGTTCCCCATTGAAAAATGTGGTTCGATCTGCTTAGGTTGAAATTTGACCGACATTTAGCTTCGTCCTATGTCCGACGACATATGAAACGGAGAACACGATTAATTTTGAGATTTTCTCCGTGCGTCATGTACGCTAAATGGATATTCATATGTCCAGTTCTGCTCACAATTCAACATACTTTGGTTCATCTTGCTTCTGTTAAGGCCCAAGATATACTCTAGGTCAGCCTTCCATTCCTTCTGTCAATTAAATATAATCCGAGATCGCCTCCGAAACTTTACACACAACAGCATTATTCTTATTCAAAAATCCCTTTCACTCGCATATGCCTGTTTCTCCTTTGAACCCCTGCTCAATGACAATGCCAACCTTTGATAACTCCGGTCACTCAGAAAAATTATTCGTCTCAAATGGCCGTATCTCCAACCGGAATCTGAAAACTACGAAGACGCAAGGAGCACTTCTACAAATCTAATACCAACTCAATCGTGCTGTATATTTACAACATTATAAAAGCTGTAATCCAACGCATCGACACTCCGATCGCCAGCCGAATCTTGAGTGGTAACAACAGTCGATTCCTGTGTCCAGGAATTCGACTGTTGTGTGGGAAGCAAAAAAGACATGTGAAATGTTCCGCGGATGCTGACAGCATCAATCACGCTTTCATCCATCCTTCCACTTATACCCGAATATTATTTGGACAAGATTATGATATGACAGTTACAAGAATTTTCTAGTGAAGAGGTGCTCGACCTTCTCCGCACCAGTAAAATTGCCACAGGGATCGGTCTTGACAGTCTGTCCTCAGCTCTTTTAAGGCATAGTGCTGGGGCCCTGACGGATGCATTCACTTCTCCGAAAAACTCATCATTAAGCTCGTATTCTACCCCTAACTGCTGAGGACCGATCAGTACCGTTCCCATCCCAAAGTCTACCAGTTACACTCTTTAGCTAAACTCTTTCACCCGGTGGCTTTAACACCTTCTAGTCTCAAACTAACCGAACGTGCTATGCTTAAACACCTGAGTTCTTCTCTGTATCCTCCAGGCGACCCTTTTCAGTCAGCCTATCAATTTAACAGATCCGATTTAGACGCTCTCGCTTCCCTTATTCATCACACATCGATTAAATCTGTGCGTTGCAGCTTTCTAGACCATTCGTCAGCATTCCCTTCGATCCCACGATCTCTTCTACTTCACAAACTCGAATCATTTTATTATCCCAGTTCCTTATTTGTATGGCCGTCTGATTAATTCACTAACCGAACCTAATGCACACTAATGAACGATAAAACTTCAAAACCGTTGATTAACAACTCAGGCTTGCTAAAGGGTGCTGTTCTCTTGTTGATTCTCTTTTGTACTTACATCAGCGACTTATCTCCTAGCTCCCCCTATCATCTGTTCAAGTATGCTGATGATGTTGCCCTCTTTCAAGCCGTTTCGAACAACGATGATTTCAAACTTTTCAACAACCTATCTTCCGTTTACGATTTCTCTGTACGAGCTGATTTAAATCTCAACACATCTAAATGCCTCGAATTTCTGTTCTCTCTCTCTCTCTATCGGTCAGCCTATCAATCTGAACCGTCTTTCATCAAGTCAGAAACACTTACCAGGGTTGATTCCGTGAAGTATTTGGGGGTTATTATTGATACAATTCTGAAGTGGACTTCTCACATTTCTTCCTGTGTAAAGAATCTCCAACGGAACTCCACTGTTCCATATTTCACATGCATCTTGACAAACCGTGACCGTGTTTCAGCCGACTTCCATAATGTGCTAGCATTATTCATCGGGTAGTTTTTCTCCCATTTTTAAAAGATGATGAGTGTAATCTTTTCGCTATTTTAGTTCTTAGTCGCAAGTTTTTTGACTGAAATGCGGCATTATTTTCGTATGTAGTCATCCATTCCATACTACTCAAAACGAGTATGCGTTTAGTCAGCATATACATGCTTGCACACCCGATTTGCTTCAGTATCACATGTCGATTTTTTGGGCAGACAAGGCCAATCCCTAAATGGCCCGGATGCTTTCGCTAGTTGAGCTCTTATTTTATCAATCATGTGTGCATGCATGGTGAGACAACATTGTCTCGGTTACACACTACCCGTTAGCGTTTATTCATGCTCACCAGGGTATTCGTACTGACCTTTGTTGTATGCAACGGTTTTTGCGTCGGTCCTCGATGCGATTATGATTGAGATTTCAAGCAGTACACGTTTAAAGCCAGTGAACATTTTCTGATAGCTAACTGAATGATGAATATCGAGTGAAATTGCACAGTCCCAAGCTGTTCGTTTAATCTCGGTACTTTAGTACTTATCTGAAAAACAAATAAAACTGACAGGGAACAGTTCCGCCAGAGGCGATAGAAACGCTTGTCACGGATGATAAATTTTTTCAAGGAATCTTCTTTGTGTGGTACTAAGCATTTTAAGCAACACGAGACAAACGGCATATTTATACTCGACCAGGTTAATAATAATACTGCTTTTGGGAGTGAAATTTGTTTTGATTTCAACAGTTTGTTTCAATTAGTCGTTAGTAATCGCTAAATCTCACACAACATTTACTCGCGTGGGCCGTTGGTTCACATTTGCATGCTCGATTATGAATCACGTTTGATTAGTCATAAAAAAGGCCTCCGTTAATGGAGACTGAGCAACAGAGTAAAAATTTGAATCCTTAGTTTCCACTGAACGTGTCAGTGTCTACAGCCATCCGGCTATCTGAACGACAAGCTGAAAATGCGTTATCCGGGCTGCACACTCCTTAAATTTAACTCTGTCTGCTCGCTGGAAACAATTTTTGTTTAGAATCGAGACAGCTCCCTAAAGTCCTTTCACAACTGGAAAGAAAGTGGTTCACAGCAGCTCGTGAACTAAAAACCGATGATCTCGTTATTGATTATTGACAGAGTGATGTCGCGTAATTTATGGAATAGGGCAACGGTGGGAGAGGTCCTCAAGTCTGCAGATAAAAGGATGCGAGACGTGAAGCTGGAAATGGAACACGGACGAATGAAAAGAGACGTACGCAACCTGTCCTTATTACAGGATCATGATCCCAACAGTCATTACCTCAGAAATCAAGAGATCAAACCCCAGGGGCAGTGTGCGACAAGGTGCGCATTCGAATGGATGTGCTTTCATGCGTCCGTCCGTGATAATCTGGTTCAGCATGGAGAGGAAAAAATTCATAAGTACACGTCAAGGCAATCAGGAACGCTTATCTATTACAGTTTGGCCAAGGTATGTGTTTGTAAACGCATGACTGTTTCAAGGATTTGAACCGTGCAAAGTTGGAGGGCATCGACTTCTGGTGGGATGAGTTGACATTCCGCGCTATCACCTTAGCTTCGAGCGTCCGCGACACTATGCGAAACGTACAGTTTATTTACAAGCGTTCATATATATATATATATTATATTATATATATATGTATATGATAGCAGGTTAAGGAATGATGTTCTTTCTCATAGCTCAGGTTCAACAGGCAATCAAACTGCCCATCAAAGCGAACAAGCCAATGCCATACATATATATATATATATCCAGAACCTAATTTGTAGCGTCGAGAGTGTACATGGAAGCTATTATCTGAAAAGTCCACAGAGGAACCACAACTGTGATTCACTGACAATGCTTTGCCAGTTGGGGTGAGCCAGCCTTAGGAACGAGGACGGGATGTCAACGGAATATACAAGTTTTAAGCAGTATCGTTCCTAAGGTTGGCCCAGCCGAACTTACAAACTGTAATTAACGAATGGCATTTGTCATTCTTTTGTCCAATCTTCAACGAAGAGCTTCCATAAGCAGTCCTGATGCCACAAACTAGATTCTCGTGAGGAATACCGATTCGGAGTGTAAAAGTAAGGAGATGTTTGGGCAAGCGAGTACCGGGCATGTATAAAAACACCAAAAGTGTTTGTGAATATCACCACTAGATCGGACAACTGAAGTCGAGCAGTGTATGCGAATCAGTGGAACTTTGCCTACAAACATAGTTCAAGTTCAGGGGTACGCTTTGCGAACTAGTGAAGGAAACCCCAATAGGCTCACCAATATCTGGCTTCATTGCAGAAGCAATGATGTAGAAACTAGATAAACCGTTCTACCAGACATCAAACTAAAACTGTAGCTGTTCTATGTTGACGACACGTTCGTAATCATCAAACGATCTGAAATACAACGAACTTTCACTTTCATCAACAGAGGTTTCACGGAAATCCGGGTGCACCATGGGGATATGGCATGACAACGGTCTACCGTTTCTAAACGCGGTGATCATACAGACGAATACCGACACAGTGGAAACATCCGTATATCGCAGAAATACGCACACAGATCAAATCTTACAATTTCAAATCAGCCACCCAAGCTGACACAATAGAAGCTGCATCAAGACACTTTTCAAAAGAGCACAATCCCATTGCAGCACTGTGGAGCGAAGGAAACAAGAAGAAAAACAT
>LUCM01009896.1:0-66034 GCA_008360955.1 Fasciolopsis buskii | reverse complement strand
TCGAAACGTTGGCGCATTACATCTACCAACAACGCTGTGTTATTAATATTATATCATTCACAATAAAAACCAATACATGGCGCATCGATTTTTCGATACACTCCTTACGTCGTTTGGTCCGGATAGAGGTTCACATCTTTACTTTGTTGCCAAGCCTCTTATATGTAAACGTCTCAGGTGATTATATCTAAAAGAAATTTCTTTATGGTACAAGTTTTATGGTTTGCTGAAAACACGATCAGACCAGCAAATATAGCGATTTATTATAAGTTCAGATAGATGACCTCCAATCTGGGATAATAAGTTTTTAATTGTTTTCGGTGGAAAAATAGTAACTTTAGTGTAATTCGAGCCTTTTAGGACAGAACAGGCAACATCGTACTTTCGTGCTAATTGAGAGATAGGCTATGAGTTGATTGAGTAAGAAAGATCGGAACCGATGGTGGAGACTTCACTAGCACGAGAATGGGGACGATCGACTGGAACTTAATCATCATAGCTTAGCACAAATTAACTGTCGTTAATCGGCCTATGGCTAGTGCATGTCAATAGTGAAAAGGCAAAAGAATTTTACACTACAGAACACCGTCAGCGGAGACAGAAATGGAACAAAGTCCTAACTTCCTACTGGTAAACCATTTCCTAGTGGCAAGATAGCCTAGTACAAGCGCTATGACTAGGGCTTGAACTTTGTGGTGAAGAAGTACTTCAAGAAGACACTCTGAGTGTGCTGTTGAATCCATCCTCGAAGAAAATTACGATACATTTCGATTTCTTGTCCAGTTAAGACGAAACGTTTTGTGAGAAGAGGTGAAATCCAAAGTAAAGAATGAATGATGACAAACGAACTGAGGTGCATCGAGCAGTGTCAAATTACTGGAAAGGTTCTGGAGTAGGAGATTTCCAAATACATCTGAAGTGGTAGAGTTGTAGCAATGCGGATAGAAATCGGCCGTCCTTTTTAGGACACGTGTAATTAAAGCAGCTGTCAAACAGTCGCCAATGGTATAACAATCCAATAGTTGTCAGTGCTGACGCGCGAGCATGTGCACAGTGCTTGCAAAAGTTCGGGGGAAAACATCAATGCCACTTACCGTGTCGAATTCGAGTTTTTCGAGCTCTTCGAATGCAACATCCTGAGGTATCTGTGTTTGGTTTGGAGCAGATGATACCGGAAGTCAGTAGTGTGTTTGGGAGGCCCACCATCGAATGGATAGAGCCCTTGACGAGAGCAAAATTAAGACCCCCAATGTTTACATCATGAAATGAGTTTTTCGATGGATTACCGCCTAAGTGCTGAAGTGATTTCTAGAGTTCCCACCACATGTTGTCTAGACATGCGACCGCCGATTTCTGACCTAACAGAGGAAGAGAGAGCTTCTACCAGTAGATAGCTCACTTTTCTAAGCTTTTTCCTTCCTGTTTGGCATCTGTTTAGGCACCGGGAGGGGAAATGATTACTGTCAATTTGGAAGGTTGCTAGTGAACAGCGCACGTCGTAAAGTATGTCAAGTAGCATGTTACATATCCACAAAGCACTCTGGGGTCACACTCGTAAAAGCAGATTGAAGTCCGTTTGATCAGTCCCACGTTGAATTCTATGAATGTCTACTGAATTGCATTGTCAAGAGACCGAGAGAAGATTCCATGAATATGTAGATCATACAAAGTGGGCGAAAGCAGCAATTGGCCGGATCGGATTTTCCCAAAGGACCTCTGTGCAGGGCCCGAAATAATTTCGAATTCGTTGTAAAGCAAGCACCTAGGATGGCATTAATTCAAGCGGAAAAACAGTAATATTTCCAAAACTCAAAATAATCAAAAGTTCACTGTTTAATGCCACCACTCACAAAATAAGAAACTGCCAACCTAAGATTTAAATTGAATGAGAAAAAATAGTTCACAGACACTTTCCAAGGGTTGCAAAAAATCTAAATGACTGAGATAACTAATTAACTGTAGTCATCTAAAAATATTTGGGCTACGATGGGTTGATAAAAGCACTGGTGAGCTGGACTAAGTGTGCACTGATAACTTGAATTGACTAACACTGTATATTCACCCTTGCTTTCGAGTTGCAAGAGTCTATCAGCACGGAGACAAGCAAATCCATTGGAATGAGTAAATTTACTTTCGATTTTTTGGATAAGTCAGGATTCTTGAAAGAGTGCAATAGTTTCTGTCGAAGGGGGGGGGGGTCGTTCCATCTTGCGTGGAACTTCACTACCTCAGCCGAAATCTTTCGCGTAGATTCATTCATTTTCCCCAGGGTATTTTTCTAATACACGGTAGTATCGAGCTTTGATACGTTTCATGAAGTCGCCTGATTCTTTCGGTATTTTTCAACTGAACAATGATCGATATGGTAACCAAAGTTGGGGAACACGGTCGTCAGTTTTACTCACTTTGGAATAAATAACAAAATCCAAAAATGTTGGACAGAAGAGGAACCATAAATTTCAAAGACCTCGCCACTCATAATCTACGATAACTCGAAAGCAAGTAGCTCCCTCTCCACGAAAAATTCCACCATACCACTGGAAGGCGATCGGTTATCACTGTATAACATCACTTTTCACAATTGCTTTAGTCGTGCGCTGTCCATTGCTTTCGTTCGGATAGTCAGCAGCTAACCGGATTCCTGCTTACTGATGAAATTTTTGCTGGCAACGAATAGAAAAAAACGAGAGGAGGAAAAAAGGATTTTGTTATTTGTCGTAACATTTTTGCTTCCAACATATGCTGATTTAAATACGGTCAAACCACCAGTCGTTTCTTTGGTCATTTTGTTACTACCCAGAACATTGTTCACGCGCATTTACGAGCACACCTATCACAGACTAATTCAACTAGCCGTCTAAAATGTTCGCATGCCCTGAATTCCGTTCAGCCTTACTCCGAGGGATTCGGTTGTTTATTCTTTTCGAAATCTGACGTCTGCCCCTTCCCCAAATGTTGCTTTTTGGCCTAGATGCCAGATTATACGCGTGTAAGTGATGTATTTTCGAAGCACCCTACTACACACAAGTTGTCGGCTCAACATCCAAACACAAAATTGTGTTCGTAGATCAAAAAACAAATCGGATTTGGTCTGCTGCAGTTGTGTGCCTATTGGTTTCTTTTACCAATTGTTTTTCTTACATCCGAGACGCTTTACTCAAAACTGAAGTTCAACCTGAGATTCACTGATGCCCACCCCGATTTTAAATTTGGCAAACTGAGCCTCTCTTGTGAGCTGATGTGCAAGTCACGTGACACGACTCGGCGTAGGTTCACTTTAACCCGCCACACAATCAGCCAATCGGAATTGGGTTAACACACGACCCAATATGACAGTCTTTCGCATGCCACACAAAAACCACCGAGGTACCGCATTAGTTTTAGTCAATTTGCTTTCAAGAACTACACATCTGAGAGCAAGTGTTGGTCAGTCCTCGAGGGCAATTGAATAGCTCTATTTCTGTGTGTTTTGTTTATTCGTCCACTGCGGTGGATGTGAGTGATAACCAAAAGCGCCTTCGAACTTCAAAAAATACGATAGTGCAATGAATGCAGAAAGAGCTAAATCCATCCCTATTTGTGAGTTTCCATACCGAAATCACAGTGAGTGGTGGCATCAGTCTGAAAACCTAAATAATCGATCAGCAGTATCGTTGTTTCTTAGTGACTGCCCGAATTGGAGCTCACACCTCAAGTGCGGTCATTTTACACGGTTTCATTCGTCCCCGTACTCATAGGTATGTGATTTTTTGAGTTCAAGTTTTACACTGTTATCCCTCATTAGGCAGATCTCCGAATAGTTATGAAATTACCGGAACAACTTATTTTGCTTCATTTGCACCTGGAGGCTTTGTCAGGTTTGTCTTGACTGCAGGGACAAACAAAATTGGTGGAGCGATAGAATTATGTCTGAACAAAAGTCTACGAAACTCACCAAACATGAAAATCAATGAGTAAATTCCAGTCATATATATCCACTCAAAAAACTACTTATGGACAAATCCTGTGCAAAAGTAACTTAAAAAGGAATGCCTACTGGAATGGTCGTTCACGGAAGGAAGTCACGAGAATCACAGGCTATGCGATGTTAAAAAACCTTTTACGATCCACGCTAGGGAGAAAAAGTGTCGGTGTAATGAATCAAGTAGTCAATGGGAACTGGGCGGAATACTGGTTGGAACAAGAAAGGATGCTATTGACTAACTTAAAAACCACTGAAGAGGACCAGGACATACAACGATAACTAAGAGTGGGAGCTTCAAGTCAGTGTAAAATGCCGATGAATCTAACCGACTGAAAAAGACTGGTACGTTTAACAGTTCGATGCCCAAAGACATGTGACCAGAACTGACTGGAATATGGATGCGCAAAACTGCCCGTGGTAGTATGCCAACACGTAAAGTGATCTTTAACAGGTTCGACCATATGTTTTTCCGTTCACATAATCACGCATTTGAACAATGCCCACTGTGCCACTGCGTTAACGCACACCGCTTAGCATGTAGCTGTGTGTAAGGAAAAAGTTAGGTTACTCGTATTATAACTTCAAAATAAAACGAAAAAGTCAACAAAGCTTTTAGTGTATGCGGGTAAACGTGAGCAAACAGTGGATAGTAGTGTGACACCAAATTTGGTTGCGAAACGATGGAAAACTGCCTTCCGTGAGATCGTAAGATCAAATTTCACACAGGCTACGGTTAAACTGATGGTTTGGAGAGACGACCCCACGTCGTCACTTCTGATTGGAAAATGGTGAACTTACAGGTCATTGAATCACCGGAACTCCGCCTCGAACCGAATCCAGCCCATCCATTTATTTTCATTATGCAGACTAGTGACAATACAGTCGCATGAAGAAAAGGAGATGGTATATTTTAAATTAGGCAATAATGTATGAGAGTGGAATAGGATATCTGCACCAATGGATCTGCTTCGCCTGTCTCGTCCGGCCGAAATGTGACGCTGTTTTCGTCATGGCAGAACTAACTACATCGGACAACTGTCAATAGTTGTATTCTCTGTGCTATAAAATGTCGTGGGCGAATGACCTGAATGTGAACGGGTTGGTTTGCTCACACTTGTACACACTTCAGTCATCACTTCATCATAAAATTGGGGACAAAACCTTAGAAGATATTGTGTTCAGTTATGAAAGATTGGCGAGTATGTCGGGCCAAAGCGTGGCCTCCGCAGATCATAGTTCGAAATAACCAGGGACTAGCCGAGTTTCCTTGAATATTTATACTAAGAGGAAACAAAAAAAAGATAAAACATGTCTAGGCTGACATTTTGGAAACTCACTATGGTCAGCGGTAGAACGGTATAAAAAATTTCGTTTACAAAGTTTATAGACGCTCAACGATTCATATCACGCTTTTGGTTATTTCATTCGGTAGCATGAAGGATACACCAATGATAATAGGCAACTCGGCGAGGAGCTTTACAATCTTTCTTTGGCAAACCGGCAAAAATGACAGGGAAAAAGCCAAGAAAACCCCGGAAAAATACATCACTAGGAAATAAATGGAAGCCATGCTTCCCTTAACTTTAAAGTATCCCAGCCCCCATATTTAATGTGGCAGTTCTCTAGGCTTTTTCTTGGTTAGAACTGTGGGACAACCAGCTGAAGTACTTGACGGAATCAATTCGAGTACATGGTTCTTCAATGGTTAAAAAATGATCACATGACTGAACACACCAGAAAAGAGTGGAATGACATAGCCCATTTCGACAAATTCACAAGGGTGATAAAATCGAAAGTGAGATAAAAGTTTCCGGAAAATTCGAGGAAATATCCAGCTCGACAGAGTGCAACTCACAAGCGTAATTCAGTAGTATACTAACGAAGCAAATAGAATTCCAAAATTAAGACGCCCAGAGAAACAAAGGTAGATATTACGTTAAAAGTAACACGGAACTGCTAGGGCACTCGGATTTGAAAAGACAGAGATTCATTAATTTGGACACTCAACCGGTAATGTGCGCAGACCGGCGAATATCGGAGGACAGAGAGACCCCATGCTGCTAAACAGGAAACGAGATTGCGAAAATTACAAGGGGAGTCAGGGAAAGCATGGTGAGACAAGGTGCAGATGTACTTGGGTGCGTTAATTAAGAGATCACCCTGTTCTGCGACATTTACGATGCTTTGCACGATCAAACGTAGGTCGTCTAGTGCAACCTAAGTTGGCACGAAGTGATATTTTGCAACATCGCTTGCACATGATCAGAAAACCTGATGAAATACTGGGGAGCGAGAGAACATCTTGAAGAAGACATGTGCTATCGTTTCCAAATTTAGACGATTTAATACTACTGGAACAGTAGACTAAAATTCAGTCAGCCCGTTGAAACCCTTGCCTTGTTCCATTCTACTCATATTTGACCTCGCTTTGATCTCACGACGTGAACTACCTGTTGGGCACGTCTGGCCATATGCTAGTGAAATTTTGATCGTTTATCACCCTCACATAGATCCATTAATACCAGTATTATTCTTCCCTCGTGATCACGCCCTATTCTCCTCTGTCCGTGTCAGTTTGTCTTCTGGGAACTCTGAGGCCGGTCTAGATTGGTTTGTTTTCTCCCTTGGAGTCGCCCCACATCGGGTCAATATTTGTGTGCTGGTTCACTCATTTCTGCCTACCTTACTCATACCCTTCAGTCATTTTCTACATTTCGCGGTTTATCTCACATGTTTCCAAACCCACTTATACTTTTACGACCACAAATGATCTCGCGCTCAGTTTCAACTAAACATGTCCATACGAGGCCGCTATTGCGCGATACGACTGTGCCATTCCGTGCTGAGTGATGGTTTGTCCTCATTCACCAGCCTAGTACACTGTCTCTCCATGTACATTTTATTATCATTGTTCCCATAGTGTCTTCTAATTGAATAAACGCTGATTGCCGAAGGAATTGCTCTTGTAGTGATAGTGTTCGCTAGATGCAGTAGCGAATGCTTCGGAGTTTCGTGGTTTGCGTGTGCACTGTACCTGGGTTTGCCTACCGTTTCATGTAAGTTGACACCATCCACTGAGGAACTTTCTTTACGTACATGCAGAAGAGCTGACTTGTGTTCTCTGACTTGGGACTCGTGGTTCGTTCTATCTGCATTGCACTGTAATCATTGCTTTACGGTAGAAGAATTCGCAACTCCCTCTTAATTTCGTGTATTGGCCACCCCATTAAAGTCTGTCAGTCTTGCTGACAGATTATGGAAGCAACTAAAATGCGAGGCTTTTGAAGTAAAACTGACCTGAGGATGGAATCAAAAGAGAAAGAATAACCAAGGCAAACATATCTGCTTAACTTTGAAGAACTTTTTAATGACTTGAGCATGAAGAGATGAAAGAATAAAAGACAAGATAATCTGAGACCGAGAAGCAAAAAGAGTGATCTAAATATTACTCATAATATCAGTAGAAAGACAGGCATTATAGCAATTATATCCAAATATGAAACTCTCGTTAACAGACATTCAGCCAATGATTCACTGATGAAAAATGCAAAATTAAAAAAGCAAAAAGTTGTCCTATCTCCCAGAGTTTGTGAACCATTAAAAGCACACGGAGAATGGGAAAGCCATTCTATTTCAAAGTTTTGACACATTATTCAACAATAACGTCTTCGAGATTGTAGAATAATTTGTTCCTGGCAGTGAGTCACTTTAGGTTAATATTCGTCCGTAACTAATCCCCTGATTTATTTTAACAGCATTAGAATAACCGTATTCCAAACAATATTCACTTAGTTGAAATCTGGGTTGCGCACCAATAATAGGGTTCTAATTCTTTGTAAACTGTAAATTGTTGTGAAGTTTTGACGGAAGCATTCTTCAGCAGACGGTTTGATGTCATTTTATCAGTGGATTCCAAAACTGATGAATGCTTTGGAGGATATTTTTTAGTTGTTTTTCATAGCAAATGCAATTTAGTTATGATTTTCTGAATGACTTTACATCTGATTGCTTATTAAACACGATGACAGTGATCCAATGGACATCGTGGAACTTTCATCAGAGCCAACTGATAGAGTGTTAAACTATGAAGGAAGTGATGCCTATGCCGTTGCTGAAGACGAATAGGCGTACCTATTTGGGCCTGTATAGGTTAAACGTAGGACAAGAAAAGCTCAGGATGCTACCGTGCCCTTCTTGTTCTCGTTAACAACCGCAGCCACAAATGATATAGGTGTCGCTCTATGCACTGGGGGAAGAATAGGACATTGACTCCGGATTGGTAGGAAATACGACATGATTCCCATATAACGCCAGTAGTGGTATTTAAGGAATGCAATGAGGAGGTTATAAGCTGTCATGCTGGATTTGGTTGTATAAATATCGATAACAACTGATACGCTTCCAGGGCTTTTGCTCACGCCAGGTTTGCTCATGTGCTGTCTATTTCAGATTGTAATGTATTTGTATGTGTGTGTGTGTGTGAACCCTTCTAGGAGCACTGCTCAGCATACATATTACAGGACAAGATGGTCAACCCGATCATTCATGAAAATATATTATATTTATTCATATTCATACATATTCATAACTTTTCGAAAATGCATTTTATTAGAGTATTTTGTGAGATATCCAATCAGTCGTTGAACAGTTCAGATTGCTTGAACTCTTGCGTTATCAAAATAACTATTTTTAAGAAATGAGAAGTTGCGCATTGCTCGGCTGGTTTAGCAATAGTCCAATTCTGTTCCAGACATGGTACGGTTTGTTCAACAGGACAAACAGTTATTTTCGACTTGGCATTCCAATCAAGAGTCGCCATCATCCGTGCACCGGTAACCAGGGGAACAACGTGATTCTGTTGGGACCTGGTCACGATTTGACATTAAGAGAAAGCACCGACTCTTGCATATAAATTATTGATTTCATAACTTTCTATAATTTGGGCAGTGATCAACAGTCAATGAAAATAACGATTCACTCTTAGTTGTATCAAAGCGAGAATAAAATCCCATCACAGGCCACACTTAAGGAGAGGGCGAAGACTCCAATTTTCGAAGAGCATATGGCGATTGTACAACCCAAGAGGAGTGTTTAGCTTAATAGCCTAAAATGAACGCATTAAAATAAATTAGAAATGTAGAGAAAAAGTTTTCTCAACTAAGCCAGACCCGGTGAACCCGTTGCGCTGCGTGTATGCTACACCCCAGGTAAACGCACGAGTCAGAAATGCCACACCCATCAAACAAGCTGTTATAGGATAACCAAATCGTGCGTTAGTATATCGGAACGAGAGATCAACTGGTGCTGGATGCGTGTGTATTCACGAGAGCACACGTACCTGGCCGGATGCACATCCCAATATGCATGCGCTGTTCAGGTGACTAGGAGCGTGTAGGTGGTCCACTGAAGAACCGGACCTTGTTCAATGTGCCAGTTACTGCATGCACGTTTGATCGAGTGCAGTGGACCACTTACAGTTTACTCCCGAAGAGCAGCTACCTGCTAGGAAAAGATACACTCTTTCTGTCCTGCTTTAGATTTCCGCTTTACGGGTCCCTCCAAAACTGAACATAACATTGATCAGTAACCTTAACGAGAAGTAAGTCGTCTTCATCCAATCGGTAAATGACCGAAACAGTAAACGGCTGTTTAGCTTCAATTTGGCTAGACATCTCATGGCGACTTAGTGATCACGATGGAGAGATGATGCTCGTGCATCACATAGCTCGCAATGGCAATCGTGCAGCATAGAATTGCATTCTCACAACCAGATGTCACCGAACCAAGAAGTCGAAAATTGTGCATAAACCGCAAAGACATTTGTCATAAGAACAAACAAAAAACAAAAATTCATAAACAAGATCGTCATCGCAAGCAATTGGCCTACGCAAATGTATACCGAGTGGGATTTGATTATCACTAGTAGTCCTCCAAAATCAACTGTCTGCACACTGCGAAGAATGATTAATAGATTCACAAATGCATTCACACAATACTTTTTATCTGTATTGCGCGTGTATAGTTCAATCATCAAGTGTACAAACAACAGAACTGATTTGTCCTGTGCATGAAAGCATTTCACGTGGTACTGTTACAAACCGTTACAATTCGTTGACACACTCGTGCACACCGGTGCCTAAGATAGAGAGATTGAAGGGCCTGATATAACACAGTTCCATATACCATTAGCACTAGCTGAAAAAAGTCAAAATAAACAAAATGTCAAAATATTGCAAAGTTCTGAATAACAAACTACTCACTTAATATTCTTAGGTAGCCTTATTTCAGCAAAAAAAAAACAATTATTTCCACTTTACAGAATGCGGATACATTGAAAAACCTTCGTCTTTTAGCGGTAGATACCATGAAAACTGAGAACTTCGTGTCCCGTTTGCTGGCAACTGTTTCAGAGTATGGCATAATCAACCAGGTCAAAAACAAAAACCCGAACCCGGCTGAGAACAGTCATTCGGAACAATTGACAATAAACCGGATAAACCAATTCATTCACGCTTCCCACGGAGAACAAAATTCATGTCCGGATGTTTGATTCGGTCCTACAAATAGGACTCGATACTCAGTCCCGTATTGGTGGATATACACAGTACAGCTTAAAATTACTGACAAGCATGATATGTGAAGCAGTCACACAACGTTTGCATGGTTGAGGATTCTGTAAACTTTTCACTTCCTTACCAAATAAGAAGTCTAGGGGTGCGCTAATCAGGGATGAGTTCACTAAATGACGCCGCATGGACCGTGAAAATGTAGTGATAAAACGCATTACGAATTCCCTGGGTTCCAGTACAAAAATATTGATTTTAATCTCATGTGCGTAGTCATCAAATGGTAAATGTGGATTGTGTTTTGGACCGCATGATTTTGTTCGACTTTTGCAAACCTCAGTCTTTATTTAAGTATTGGCTAATTACTCTGATCATGATGCATCAATGGCAACAGTAAATACACTCCGAAGGCAAAAGAGTGGAACGGATAAGTTTGGCATGCAGCTCGGAAGTGTCGTGCTTTTTGTTTGTCTGTGTCCATCCGAGGTGACATGCCGGAGACGAAGAAATTAATTCCTGAGGATTCAATACCGAAACAAGGGGTAGAGTTGTAGTGTTGGTTAGAATTTCGACGAGATCATTAAGATCAGAGGGGGATCTTCGAGGACTTTTGATACACATACATGCATTCTTCGAGTTGTGAAATCACGTGATTGCAAACCAACAATTCTTTTGATCCATTCCCGACTATATATTTAATTTTATGTATTGAAATGTGTACGAATAACGGAAAATGAGCTTGTTCGCCAAGTTCTGTTGTTTCCAATGTTTTGTGGGTTTTTTCACCGATCATTAGGAAGTGAAACACTACAGAAGGAAGATAAATTTGGGACACTGGAAAGGGTTGAGATAACGATGATTCTGTCGTGAAAAGTGCGCACAATTTTGAGGCACCAAAGATAGGTTACTGTGAACAGTTGATGCGGGGTGTGGTGTTGCTAAATGATTCTCATATTCAATCACAAAATCATATGAATCCACGGGAAGCTTAATGGCTTAGATAAAAAAAGAGGAGGAGTAAAAATAGCGCTTTGGAAAGTTATCAGAGAATTCAAAATTTAACCCAAATCTCGCCCTTCGGATACGTCTATTAAAGCTAACTAAAATGCTGGAGATTTCAAAGGAAAGCTGATCTCGAGAAGGAATCAAAACCAAAGGACTGAGTAGGAAGCAAGCATCGAGCAGAGTTTACGGAACTATTTGCGATCTTGAAATAGAATGCACCAAAGGAAGTACCTAAGTAGAGGCGTTGCTGTGATGTTTTCAGACGAATAAGGAGTGATCAAATGGAATTACCGCACTTTACGAGGTGCCCGACTATGGCAGGCTCAGTGAATTTCAATGTGGCTCAAAGAAGGTCAGTAAGACGGCCTTGTTTGAAAAGAATGGTTGACACCGTCACCTTAGGAACGGAGACAATTTTCCCTGCCAGAACAAAAACGATGTTACCAGCATCGAATAGTCTTTTTATCTTTTACTTCCTTCATTAATGAAAAAACAATATAAATCATTTTTCAGGAAGGCGGCCGCGGCCAACGGAGAGCTGCCAAGTGGGAGGATTCGAACCCGCGACTTTCAAATCCAAACGCCACGAACATCCGTTTGGCCAGCGCGTGCCGATCGCTGCAAAGCATCCAACTTCTGTTCCATAAACGCTTCGCACCCAGTTTGTTTAGACGTGAATCATCAGAAATAGAGCCGACACACGTTTTCGTTTTGGATGAAAAAAAACAGGTGTTTCACAATTTCAAAGCCGTCTACTATGCATAAGCGTAAATTAAGTCATTTCAAATGCATTGATGTTAAACTTCATTTATGCTTGAAATTATTTTCAATGAAAGCTAAAATCTTTTTTCGCGGAATAAAGTTAAAAAGCCTAGCCAATCTAGAAAATGAATAAAAAGGAACTGTTTGAAATGCTAAATCCTAGAAGAGGGCAACTCAAGCAGACGACGCTATGTCTGCTCAGATTAGACAAAAACCTTGTAACCGCCACAGGAATAAATTTTTGGTCTCACATTTGCAGAGGTATAAGGATGGAGTTCCCTGAAAAACAGTCCTACGCTGAGAAGAAACGAGTGAAACTGATATAATTGAAAAAGTGGAGAAACAACCAGTAAGACTGTAAAAATCACCTAGTATACACAGGGAGTGCTCGGGGAAGAGAACTGAGGCATCAAGTGGAGCATAATTCTACAGATTGCTCAAGTTTGGTAGTAAAAGTGCTCTACTTATACCCGTCATCTTCCTGTCCGGAACTCCGAGGGATATATTGGCAGGGAATCTAGTGAACCACGGACATCTCGATGAATGCACTCAGAAACCAACACCCAGCAGTTCTCGGAAACTGTGAGAAGCAAAACGCTGGAGAAGCAACGATTTCTTCTGATGCTACGTTACTCCTTATTTAGATTAATTCAGACCTAGCGAGGGAAGCAACCACAGAACTTTTGCAGGAACACCACCTGGAACACTGACAATTTAGGAACTGCTGGATTCGTGTCTGCACACGAGCTTCAAACTTAATAATAACGTGTAGGAGAAAATCAAAAGAACCTACCTTTGGGTTTCTTATTAAGGCCGTGATACAGGTCTCAGGGGAAATTTTGAAACACACAAATAGTATGCAAATGATACTTTTATCATTATCAAAAACATTTACATTAAAGGAACACAGAAAGCAATCAATAACTTCTCTCAAGATATCGACGTCACCAAGAAGCCGGAGAAGTATGGAAAATTGAAGTTCCTGGTAGCGCTTCTACGAAGAAGCGTCAGTGGTATATTAGAGACAAAGGTCCATCTGGAATGAACACTTGCGAATTAAGTGCTAAGCTTCCGAAAATGTCGTCCAAATAACCCAAACTCTGTTCACAAGAGGCGAAACTCACTGCAGCACATCTGAAGTGAGAAAATATGAAGAAAACTACTTTATAAGAAATTTCAGCGAAATGAATATCCAAGGGACTTTGTTGGAAGAACCGACCGTGGAACGAACAAGGAAACGAATTAAAACGAGCTACCAGAAAGACCAGCCTATAGCAGACTGAGAGTGTATTTTAAAAACATTAAGTTTGCTTCAACCCATGGGAATCGAATTGCTCATAAGTGTCCAAATTCATGAGCATATTTAGGTGAAAACCAGAAGAATAAGGTAAACCCAATGGTGGTAAAATCGTCATGTACAAGGTCCAATATATGGACTGCAACAAGCATTACATCGGTCAAACCAGAAGAAAAGTGATATTTCAAATGCACAAGCATATTGACTACGACAAGATACGATTCAGTTTTCCATTTTCGTCCAAGAGGATTAAAAATCACACAAGTTCATTCTAGGGGAAAGTGAAGTGGTGGACAGTGTAATCACTAGACGATCAGGGGAGTTTGTGAAAGTTGTCTTCTTAACATTCGACCAACAGGTTTATCGAATTCAGTCTAATGGAGATCAGACGATTAAGCTGACTGAGGAGACCGAAGATGAAGGGTGGTAATAAATCTGAGGGGCAGGAAACATCAATGGAATCAAATAAACAAATATTTACACAATGGAAGTACAAGCAACAACATACAATTAAAAGTCTAGCTGCATAATTTGAACTTCAGGCCTCAAGGTTCAAAAATCAGATAAGCAGACGTAAAATAGGAAAACAGACTTTTCGTTACTATCTCAAGGCCATCTATGAGATGCAAGATTAAAGCAAATGGCAAGTTCATAAGTAAAGAAGGACACCGTTAACAGCGCACACGAACTGACGATGTCAGTTCGCCTGATGCTAATGCTTTTACAATCTGGACATTGAGTTCAGTGATCCGAACCTCATGGGAAATAACAGCGCAATTTACGGCCGCCACGGATTTTCAAATCCGTTAGGATGCAACATGCGCGTTATGATAAATGTATGAATCCAGCACGAACATGGAACAACCACTTAAGTTGATTAGTAATTGGGCGGCCTTTCCGTGTTTTGGTATTCCATTGAAACTGCCTATCACGTCTTACAACAGCGTTTCCTCGAAAACAGAGAATATATTCGGCGTGGCAAATCAACAGTGCACGAAAGCGCAAGGTTCTCAATGTAGGATGAGGTGCCTTGAGTAAAAAGGACCGGTAGACATACAATAATATGGCAAATGTTCGCTAATAATGGCAGTCGCGAGTACCTGTAACTCATCTTATTTCATTTTTCTCAATCGCCTTTTGATAAGACAATTTCTGGTGCCCATTCTTAAATGTATAGAATCAAAGCACATATTTGAGCTCACCTTCAGCACTGTGCAATGCAAAATCTTTCGTCCAACGAAAGGTGTTTCGTCTCGTTTCGCATTTCATTCCATTTTAGAGTTCTGATGACTTGGTGGAGACGGAAACTAATGTCTGATTAATACGGTTTCAGAAGTTTCCATTACAGCGACTTTAGTTGAATGTAATCACTTGTTCCAACTAACCCCGATCAAAGACGGACCAAAATTTCCGGCAATGAACTATCAAACGGAACCGACCATTTTTCGTGAGTCACTTCCTACCTCATTTGCACCGTCGCATACTGTAGGTTATCCGCCGACTTATATGGTCTTTCCTTGTCTCTTTTACCTTTCATAGGTAAATACTATTGACGGAGAGAGAGAATTTGTTTGTGGGCTAACCGCATCGAGACCCTGACCCCTAACTTGTACACGGTCCCGAAAGTTGTTTGTGGCAGCATCCGAATTCCGTGTCCATCGGGTCAATGAACTTCACTCTCAGTTCCATGTTCCTCCGTTAATTATTGTGACTACGCGTGCCCTAACAGATTAACTACGTGCCTCGGTTAGTACCAATATTCCCATTTCAGACCGTTGCTACCCATCTGCTATTGTGGGTCTACTTTCCGATCATAATCTGGAATGACCATTACAATATTATTTTCTGTCCCGTGTTCTTGTTTCAACATTACTACTCTACTAGTTTATTTTAGACGCATTCCATTTTGATAGCGGTCATTGGTAGGAGTTTTGGTTTAATTTTTCCAAATGCTTCGTTTCTACGGTGTCCACATTCGACTTGACACTAGAAACTACGCAATCACTGTACACCTGTTTCATCCTTGTCAAAATCAACAGCAGTTCATATACATCGCTTTCAAACTAGTGCGCTAGCAAACTCGAAGTTGCTCTACAGCCGGCCACTGAAGGCGTGCTCAACAGGTTCAGCTTCCCCTGGCCACAAGCGTTTCATTTCGGATATAACCGAATTCCATGGAGTAATTCACCATCAACTCATTATTGAGAAACCATAGAAGCACTGTACAACTGTCTAATCCTTGTTAGGAATCATCATAATTGAATTTCTTGTCATTGAAACAGTTTCATTCAGGATTTATTGCGTTGTGATCAAAAATCAATATACCAGTCCCACATGTTCACATTGTTGCGCCCATAGCTTATCGCGTTATGCTACGTGTAACTATCTCTTGCCTGTTCCGTAACTATGCCACGTGAACTCCGTTGATGAATTTGTATAAATCACACACAGACTGCGATCATTTAGATTTCCTCGTTCCTAGTTCATGTATAGTAACGCATCTTCGTTGTTCTCATGTTCATCGAGATTCATTCGGCCCATGCCCTTATGCAATTCAAAGACTGCCCATGGGAAATGGGTTCTCATTGCAGGGACTAGGTTAAAATTCATTATCACCGTTTGAAGAGTTTTGGGTAGTAATTACAAATTAACAGTTTCTCTGTCTATCTTATTTTTTTAATTTTATAATAAGACTCAGTGTAATCTTCAATTGTTCTGAAGTGACATGAAGAGCCGGATGTTGTGTTCGAGAGAGGTATCCATGGTAGTGCAATGGTAAAAATCCGTCCGGTAGGCAGAAGGTTACCGATTTGATCTGGGCTGCCGACTTTTGTATGCCTGACTCTACAGGACTCAAATTGCCTGATGAAATTGTGTGCTTTTAGTTGAACGGTACAAATGGGGAAACTGAAACGAATGGTTGCGGGATGTTTTATTTATTCAAACGCCTTTGCGATTTGACAAAACAGCATTCAGCCAATTAATTTCTGCGTTTTTCCGCCGCGGGTGCCGAAAACTACAAGTTGTTAGTTTTGACATTTGCAATTGTTTTCATGCATGTTCACGTGGTAAAGCATACCCAAAGAGATTGCACAGCAAATAACACGTGGCAAATTCCATGGGTGGACCGAATATGAAGACCTAGCTTTTGGACACAGGAATCCCGATTATAGGCGCACAGTGCATTTTATAGGATTAGATGCAAATACAATCTCCTGTTGGTGGAATCGATTTTCCGTGTGGAGCAGTAACCAAGTGGAATGTTTACTGCAATTCGTTCACCAACGCGAATCTGTTCCAATCAGTCAGAATGTTGTTGTTATCGCATCGTTACCGGTCGCGTTTGCGCAGGTGGCAAAATCGCAAGAAAGCAAATTTACAATGGTCCTAAGAAGCTCAGAGTTCAGTGCAGAACGGCCAAATTATATCGTTCTTCGGATCTCGTAAGATGCTAAAATCGATTGGTAAATGCTATACAAAGCTAGACCAGCGATTCCCACCCATGCCGATTTATTCTTCTCGTAAGTAATTACTTAGGTACGTGATCAACTGTTCTGGTTCACTATCTTAGTATGCGATAGCCAAATGCCGACACAAACGCATTTAGCAGTATTCTGGTCGATCCAGGTGATGAAAGAATCACGTTGCACTCGGGTTGATCGGAAAGTCCACACCCTGGAATCTATTCCAAATTAATGAAGCTGTAATTTGTTTATCGACATTAAAAGGTAAATTTTAATCTTCGCGTCAAACTTATAGAGTAAAGCCTTGAAATTCGGCAGCATGTGCACAAATTGAATCTGCTTCGTACGAATCAAGTAGTTTCGTGATTTCGTAAAAATTTTCTTCAGATCACTGAGCCAACCTATAGGATATGACAGATCGGAATCACACGGTAGGCCGAGGTTAGAGTAAAGGCGGATATGAAATTCAATCCACTGGAAAATGCCGACAAATTTTATGAGTTCTTTCTATGTGGGATTATGGTAGTGATTTGCTTGGTCTTTAAAATGGAAATTTCCCAATCGCTAATATTCTTGCTTATGGTGGCCCTCATAAGAAAATTGACAGCCGTCAAAGTCGAGCTTGATGAATTTCACCAGCTAGTAGGAGGCTTCTTCAACAGGTTACGATTGTTGGCTGAAGGTTAGCACAACAAGTGGGCGGAACTCATGCAACAGTAAATTTAGAATTACTGTTTTGAGGAACCCAAAGCACTGTTAATGAGCAGAAAAGGCGTAGCAATTTCCTAACTTCGCAAATCTTCTCAGTACAAATATGAATCACAGTCTGTCTGAGCAAGGATCAGAGGGAAATTACCATAAATTAAACCATTTCTTGATGGAGATATCCCTTTACGGTGCACCTACAGAGTGCACTGTACTTCTTTAAGACCAGTAGGAACCTGTGCCAGCACTCACCTTTTGTGACGATCAGTTAAAATTAGTCAGTTACTTAAAGAACCCCGTGTGGTTGAATAAAATTACCAAGATTTTTGGAAGAAAACCACGTCGAAAAAGCGAACACCAAGGCAGCTTTTACCAACCAGTTACATTTGTAGCCCCTTCATGAATTCTGACTTCCCCTCAAATAAAGGGCTTGTAGTGCTACAGTTCGCAAGCTTCCGCTTCGCGGTTACGTGAGTTAGCCTTTCCGCATTAAGCATTCCTGGAGAATTGTGTATTCGATTTCGATGTCTCTGAAGCAATTCCCGAGTCTGAGAGGAACGCTGGGTGAGCAGTCACAAGGTGTATTACCGTGTGTTAGCTACAGGTGGTCATCATCTTACTGATACAAATGCTCATGATCCCATTCAAGAACTAGGGGACATTTTGCCTGTGCTGGCCACGCGTCTGCTTTATCCTAGCCTTTTGAACATTCTGAACAAGGCTTGAGGAAGCGCCGCGGTGGTCAGGCCATGAGTTAGAGCAAAGGTGTGAAGAAGTCAGCTTTGATTTTGGGATCAGTTGATGAGTCTCGCGCTCCTGTTTGGGCTCAACAGTTGATAACTGTCATCAGCCAGGGGCGCTCAAATTTGACGCAGAATCGAAGTCAGTGGTGCAAACGCTGTACAGCGTGCCCGCAGAAATCGAATGCAACGAAAAATCACAAAGTTGGGACGGTGAAAATAAAAAAAACTTCTTTTTAGCCCGTTTATTATTTGTTCATCCCTTAATCTTCTACCGTATAATTTTGTTTCATTGACACCATTCTTGCTTCTAAGCGGATATACACTGCTGAAGGTTCCCACTGAGGATGACAGGGTGATGCCGTGTCACCATTGTTTATTTTTTACCAGTCGAGGGTTGATATTGCAGTAGGAATCAATTCCTTACGAATTCCAGTCTCCTACTACTTACATTGACCCAAATGTTTATTTGTGGAAGTCATGAAACAATTCTTGTCAAAAATCGATACCAGCTGTCTCACTAGCACGACCACAAAAAACTTGAACTAATCAACTGATGCTCAGTAATACTAAAAAAGATACGCCCCTGTTTCCCTAAAATGAGCAAAGACAATGAACCGAACGAACACAAAATCAACTACCTCGCCCAATGAGTACGTGGTCCGGTCGATGTGAATCATAAAAACTGAGGGATTGTGGCCGGTGTGACCGCACCCGCTGGCAGACAAAACGACTGTGAATGGCAGTATTTTAACAGGATAATAACATAGCAAATTATTTTGCTCCAAAAAGAATATACAACATTTTTTCTAAGAAAATAGTTTGATCCATTCCGAGTCCTTGGAACACAGAAAAGGTAGGCAGCAGAAAACTCCACGCCAAGGATCCACTTGATGATATCCGTTTAATCTTCTTCGATTCTTTTTGAATCTATTCTGATCGTAGAACAAACTAGAACGCATTCGTATCGTATTCAGATGCAAGGGAAATTTCAGAGTCGGATTGTGCCAATGGATCCGAATATAGCAACCTACTGCTGTACAGTTCACTAAAGATGGATCACTACGCTTCATGGGTTGAATGACGAGATAGATGTATTATTTTTCCCCGGTCGACAGCTAAATGGCACGAGGTCTGCAAATTCCAGAACCACTTAAACTACAGTATGACACAATTCATCAATTTGAGAAACATTTGATCCCACCCAAGCATACATTTGATGCCGTTTCAAATTGTGAACCCTTGTTGCGCAGCAGTAACTCGATGTCAGCTTTCAGCAAACTTATTCTAATCGGACTATGAAAACCTGTTCTTTGTTCCCAGAAGCTACTGACACGGCCTCCAAATTTTTTGCGAAAATTACGTCAAGCCTCGGATGTTCGGAATGCAATGTCTGTTCTATCATACTGCGGTTGATAACTAGGTGTTATTATCTAGTCCCCGCATTGTTTGACGCGAAATCAATTGGAAGGAGTTAGGCCAAATGTTAATTTGCTACAGTGTTGGTCTCCTTTCTGCACTGTTCACTCTTAGAAATAGTTATTTTGAAATGAGTTTGCGTGACAATAATCCACATCAAACTGTACCATCAAGTAGCAAATGAGGCTTGCGTGCCCATCCTATTTAGGTGACATAATCGTAGATTAGAAGAGACCTTGTAATGTGAAATGTTTGACGACAGGATGTGGGTAGAAAACTGGGAACGTGGATGGAAATACTTTGCATTGTTTTGAGCAGACGATAGCAAATTTTTAATAGTAATGCACTGATTGAAAAATATTATTGTGCGAGCGACTTAGAGTGCTTTAGACTGCGATCAAAAAGTGGCACTTAATTTTTCATAGCTGGTCACAAATGACTAGCTTCAAAAGATCAATTTGTGCTGAAATCCGGTCAGTCATTCATGAATGTTCTTATATCATCATTTCAAAGGAAGGTGAAAATTTTTTTGAATGCATTTTTGTTTTACGCTTTTCATAGCTCGCTATACTCGATAGGATAGTGAGAAGCTGAACGAATGCTAGACCGTACAAAGATACAATATATGCAGACTTTGTGTGACTGCTTCACACATCATGTTTATTGGTAATTGTCAGCTCTACTATGCATATTTACCAATACGCGACTTAGTTTCCAGTTCTATTTGTAGGGACCGGACGTGAATTTTGTTCTCCGTGGGAAGCGTGAATGAATTGGTTTATCCGGTTTATTGTCAATTGTTTCGAATGACTGTTCTCAGCCGGGTTCGGATTTTCTGTTTTTGATCTGGTTGATTATGCCCATACACTGCAACACCTGATAGCAAACCGGATACGAGATTCGAGCATTTTTCTGATGCTTATGGATGAACGGTGAATGACTTTTTCAAAGCTTGCTAATTGTGTATTGCTTGTTGCTAAGTTGCATTGGCACGTAATCGGTTTAAAAATCCCTCTAAAATTCCCGCGGTTATTTGAGCATTGTACGGACATTACTGCATATGATGACAAACTTGTTATAAAGACGGTAACTATTGGCTTTTCTGTCACTCAACCTGACCAGCGCGTGTGCACGCTGGCGAATGTTGGCTTAACATATAATCAGTACATTTTTTCATTGTGAATAGTAGTTATATTTGCTAGTGTAATACAAGTCATGTTTTGGACCTTTCAGAACAAGATCTCAAATGGACTAATCCACTTGGGAAAAATATGTATTTTCGGCGTCATATCGGAATTTTCCTATTTAATTGAACTGTTTTTTAATTTTCTTGTTGTTGCAAACATTGAGAATAAAAATGTGAGAAAATCTCATCAACAAATAAGTTGAATGAATTCTTCCTGCTTACTTCACCGGAGAAATAGTGTTGTATAACATGAAACTGAACGACAGTAAGTCGCTGGCGTCAGTGCCGACAATTGGGGTAATACAAAATAAGGTTGTTCCAGAGTCGCCTCACGAAACAGTTGTTCATATGATTTACTTCATCCGTTTCCACAAGCACATGCTCTTATTGAGCAACAAGTCAGTTCAACGATAACATCAATTTGAACCATTTAGTGCATTCATTTTGCAAAATCAAAATTTTCTTTTTTCCCACTAATCTGATGGTATTTCCAACGACTTAGAAAAGCGGAAACCAATAATACCGTAATACATTTTTATAACCCCTAGTTGCCAGTTAGGCTATGTATCAAACACAACCTCTTCGAGTAGCCGAGAAATTGCATTCTTACGGGTCATTTTAGCACTGACAACTACAATGTCCACGCATGTCCGGTTCCGGCCACGGGCAGTCTAGAATACACTTTCCTCCCTTGTGGAAGTATCAAAACTTTGGATGACCAAATTCGCAGATTTGACTGAACCTATCCCATTAGTAGGTGATCATGAAGCACTGACGTTTGTGACTATCGGCCAATTGCCTCGGCCATTCTTCATTGCTTTCCCGTATATTGGGAAGAAGCAAAACGTCACTGTGATCACCTCAGTACGCAAACATGGAGTGTGGATATCCTTACAAACCGCATACATATACCGCTACCCACCGTGGTTTCATGTTCCGTGAATTCTAGTCGGGAATGATGATCAATAAACATGCTTTGTAAATGGAATTAGTGAATCAGTCCCGGCAGCAGTCATACAACATCTGTAAAGGGAACTCATTTTTGTTGACTGTTGCAGGCGATTGATAGTTCTGCTGCGGACGTCATCAGCATTTGATGCGGAGACAAAGGACAAAAAACAAAATACTTCGTTCTGAAAAACGTTTAATCACTGACAGCCTTCACCAAGTCGTTTTCCAGGTCACTTTGGTATTATATCAAACCAGTCAGCTGAAATTTTGAAATCCTCGGAAGAATACCCTTTGCTCGTCGCAGACAGACCTTGTCGTGACTACTACCGACTCTATCAGCGCTTGTTCCTGACTGATTTGCACTACAAAATCGATAACCCCCTCTTACCGTCGCGGCAGTAATCCCCTTCACACTATGCTTGTCTTTTAAATGTCGCCTCAAATCGGCAAGAGATGAGGAGTTCTATCTAGACAAATGTCTACCTACCCATAAATTCAGTGTCTACTACTAGTCATTTTGGAATGACGCTGCTTCCGTGGTTTCCGTGTACCCCATGAAAGAAACGAAGGACATTAAACAATTCAAGGCACACCCATAAAAAATGTATTCGCGGATAATCTAGGTAGAAAATAGGATAAAGTTTGCAATTTCTCTGCGTCCACAGCCAAAGTGAGACTTCGTTCCGACCTCCAGCTTCTTGTTTTAACATAGCCGGCGCGAGAAGTGCGATTCATGTGACACAGCTCACTGTAGCATTGTGATTACAGATACCCAGAGAGACTGGCCAGTGTATTCTTATAGCATAAGTGGTGATATTTGCCTAATGCCATCTTATGGAGTAAAAATATGCTTCTTGTGGATGGTGCATTTATTGCACGAACTTAAGCTTAGATGGATTTCTGAGTCTTCAGTGAATCGAGCATACAATAACTTTGTGGAGATTCACTCTTCTAGGCCTAACGATACCGCCCAGCTTCCTCGAGATCAGTTCACAATATTTAGTAAATAAACGATATACCAAATTCTGGGATGTTTAAAAACCTTGGCCAAACTAGCGGCTTCTTATAAGCATCCACTCCGACTGACAAGATCCGTTTGTTTTGGCTGACCTCTCATCGAGGAAATCTCTCATTGAGGCTTGCAAAAGCTAGCCTGATCTCCGAGGCCCGGACGACAGCAGATCAGTTGGTTTCGTTTTGACAGTAAAGCCACACCTCATGATTCTGTCGTGTTCTTACTTTGGTATTTCTGACTAAACATTTTCAAAGGGATTCCGCACAAGTTTTGGTAGAGAGTACAAACTAAAGGTGGCACCTGGAAAGACTGAGTTTGGGGATGTTTCAATAGACCTTAGTGAGCGGAATTATCGCTTTGAAACAGTTGCACAACCAAATGACATCAGCCGAACAAGATATGGCGTCCCTCGGTAAACCATTGAAGTATGCATAGAGCCGCAGATCAAACAGCGAGATATAAAATAGATCAGGGTGACTATTGCGTGTCATTCTGATCTCGACTATCGCGATGATAAGGTGCAATTGCCTATGCATTGAGGCAAAAAAAACTAATAAAATTAGCAATCAGCCACGCATTCTATCACGAACTGAGCTGGATTATGTGTGAAAGGAGTGTTGAAAGAATTCTGCGGATACTTGTAGGCGGTGTGATGGCCTTTTCTATGGGGTCCGAAGGGTAGTAAAACCGAGAGTTTATTGTTCAAAAATGCCGGCAGGGCAGGTAATACATACGACGAGCACCATATTTGTAAACCTCGGAAGCCAACCGGTATTTGCTGTGGAGATGATTCCGTGGAAAATATTGTTTAACATTCGCAGTGTCCCATTAGGTGGAGAATTTGGTGTTAGTTGCAATTATGTTATTGACATTTTGAAAGAGCGCAGCAATGGACAATTTTCCGTGGTTCTGACTCAAGAATTGATCGTAATAGAATCATTTTGTCTCTGATTTCCAACCGACTCAGATTTACTGTGGATCCTGATGGAGCAATTTGTTACTTGCATGGACTAAGTAGACGACGCCACTTTTGGGCTTCAGTCAAGCTCTGATGACACAGTCGAAAGTACGGCAAAATTAAAAGCCGGTGGCGTGGAATCCGAACTTCCAGGGCACTAATTGCCTCACCGTTTATCTTCCACAAACATGCTGCAGGTGATTAATATAGGCTCTTTACAGAAAGTTTCACCAGACCATCATACAAGCAACCTGCACAGGAAAAAAGTCGTTCCGTTGTTGAACCTTTGCGGAATACTTGAAAACATTTGGTTTCAGTAGGCAAAATAGTGTGAGGACCATGAACGGCCTTCACGAGCTTATCACCAGTTGAAGCGCAAGTGGTCAAAGTCGACAGAATAATCAAAGATTGGTGCAACATATCACGAAGAAATTTGACAAAAGTAAAAACGAAAGCTTTTGCGCAGGCAAAATTCTGGACAACTTTTTGAACACATAATGTAACATGGAAATCGTTTTGCACAAAAAACAATGCGAACGTCAGTGTCTATTTTTGTTGTGAAACACAAATGGGAAGAAGACAACAACTTTGACGTTGTCTCGTAAATTGTCAGTCGGTTCTAACTCAAGCTAGACAGAGAAACGAGTACGTTCATTGGCCAAGGTGGAAAAAAATTGCTAATGGTAAGAGAGAGGTCGAATAGCTAGTTGCTAACTCTTCCGACATTATAAGTTGAATTAAGTGATAAGTTACCCGAAGGTAATGTTTTTCGCCAAAATTCATCAAATCAATTGACAGTGAGAATATTGTGATGGGTCCATGTACCAGTCACGTGATAAAGTCCGATACAGTATTGTGGCAACCTGCTCAGACAATCGACCAATGAAAACTGTGGCCGCCGGAAACCATGACGTCTAAATATTCCTCGAAGGCCATTGGACGGGATATCTCCAATTTCGTATAAAAAAGCACCTCATATTTAACTCTTATCTTTTACTTCCTTTATTAAAGAAGTAACAATTGGACATTATTTTCAGGAAGGAGGCCGCGGCCAACAGAGAGCTGTCATTTGGAGAAGTTGACCGGCGATGAAACGATCCGAACCCTTAGCCTTCATGTCCGAACGCCATGACCTTATCCGCCTGACCACCGCCGGTCTGTGACTAAAAATCAGCCGAGGTTTTCATCTGCTATTATCTATTCGTTGTCCTAGTTTGCACCGTTTGTGTCGGCGGCAATTCAGTGCCCATTTGCACTTCTTGTCCCTTCGTCATTGTGGCTGAGTGGATTCTGCATACTGACTTCAAGTCCAAATACTATAAACTTATTCGTATTCAAAAGCAAAAATACTTTGAAGTTTCTTACCTTGCCATAACGCATATTAGGTTTAGTCAAAGTTCAGACTGCTGACTAGCTTTGGTGCATTACTTTAGCTGTTTCCTTAATTTGGTCCTTCAATAGCGACTAAACATGGGATCACCACGATAACACCTACCAAATTCCGCTGAATTATGCTGCCTTTTATTCATCACTGTTATCTTACATTATTCTTCTGCGTTCACCGTGCCAATTGATTTGTTTTGTTTTTCTGGTGTGAATATGGTGTTTGCACAGGCCGTATGACGAAATAACACGTCGATTTACCATTCGATAAATTTTCAAAATTCAATACGGTGCACCCTTGTTGCTAACCCATGTTGACCGACTGAAATTCACTCTGTTCTAGATGTTGGTGAACTCCCCTTTTAGCAAACTAGCGGATGATCGATTATCGCTAAATGGGGCAGTTGTCTGTCTGAAGCAGACAAGACCCAGACTACTCCCACATCCAGTTGACGCCTGAGCTAACCATCCGGTTCGGTTAACTTGCGTTTTCGTCACAGTCGAGCAACAAAAGTGCACACGGCGACAATCCCACACATTTAAGTCTACTGAACCTTGCCAAACCACAGGCTGCCTAAGGCAAATCCCTGCTTTTGCTTTCGACCACGAGATGTGCAAAACCAGTGTAACAATTATCCAATCCAGACGGCAACTCCCGCGGTAATATGTTTGTTGTAACTGCCCGTCCGTTTATTGTTCTATGATCTACCCAAGTTCAGACATGAAGGTCTATGGGTACGAATGGCGACCTTCTGTGAGGAGCACCACTGAGGTTTGTTAGTGCTCCGGCGAATCCCTTGAGAGATATTATGGATCTCCCTGATAGTCTTAATGGAATGCTTCATCCTACATATCTCAGGGCTATCTTTAAAACGAGGAGTATGAAGATTGCACAATCTCGTGTAATTGACTAATCATAACTTCACTAGGCTTTATGTCAAAGTGTTTACTTACGAGCGGTAAAGCAGTCAGTTTGTGAAAATTGTCTCACCAAAGAGCCGAGGGGCGTTGTGAGTACTTTGTGCAGGATGTGAGGTAAACAATGATTAGTAAATACCTAAGAAAATAAGCTGGAAAACCTAATAATCATATCTCAGTTTCACATAAATTGCATTCAAAACCTCTCCGCAGCTTTCGCGACTGGATTTCAAAACACTGTCCGTAAGCTGCAGGGGGTAGATTGAATTTCACGCCCTGATTTTTACGGTCAGTCTAAACTTTGAAATTTTATTATCCCGTACTGTTGACCAAGAAGTGTAAGCACAAGCAGTCGGCTGTGCACATATGTGTATGGATCTGACATATTTCGAGAATATGTACGGTGTAACATTTTAGTGGTTCTCTCGCTGTAGTATTACCGCATTGTGACTAGCACGTTACAATTTTAAAATGTATTAGAATACTTTCCGACTGTTAAAACCGTTTCAAGTTTAAATAAGACTGTCAAACCTCAGGGCATCAAAAACCTCAGAAAAGAAGCCGAAATCATTTACAGATTTTTCTTTTATTTTTTACTTCCTTTATTAACGAAATAACAATGTGCATCAATCTTCAGGAAGGGGGCCGCGGCCAACAGAGGGCTACCAAGTGGGGAAGCTGACCGGCGGTGGAAGGACTCGGACCCGCGACTTTCACATCCAAACGCCATGACCTTATCTGCTTGGCCAGTGCCGGCTAACGTGAGTGTTTGTTGTGTATAAATGTTGTCGTTTCAACATCGTTAGGCATACCTTCCATACTGGGTTTGCATCAGTGACGTGGTAGGTCCTACGCATGTACACAGGAAACTGCTGGGGTTTTTAGAGATTGAACTAAAAAGTAGCTTTTCTAATTTTGGGAGGATGTTGGACGAATGGATGGATAAAGTTATACAAAAATTATTTTTACTTCTCAGAATTCAAAGGACTATTATAAGGGAAATACACTGTTTAGCTCATGGAGAAATCGCGTGACCTCGAGGTAGAGAAGTGTGGACTGGTAATAAGGGATTTTCTACGAGAAAGTCGTTGATATAAATAACGAAAAATAAAATCTAAAGAAAAGAGCACCACCGTTTGCAAAATAAATCAAAACGGATAACAGTAACAACGACAATTCACATTAACGGCAGAGTTTGAACTAGTATGAAGAAACGGACTCATTGTCAGAAAATCCTGATCGTCCAGCTTGAATTTTTACCCCAAAAGCTGCATCGCTAGTGGAAGCGATAACGTCTAAGTTTTTTCACGATTCTTTCCCCTTCACTGAGACTTACTCAGAACTATGTGTGAACCAAAAAGATGAACGCATGACTTTGCTTTTTCTCTTAATCTCTCTAGCCCGTTCTGTCTGTCTGTCAAACCGCTGCATTTTTCTGGATTACTAAAAATGAACTTCCGCTTGTTCACATGACCCATAAAATGTCTGTAAATTCAGTGGATTATCTTAAGTGACAATCATGGATACCATCAGATTCAAGTTAGTTATTGCTTGTGACAGTTGCATTCCGATAACAATTTCGTACGTTCATCAGCAACTAGAAAGTTACTTTACAGTGTTACATCCGTATCTTCCGCAGCCTGTAAGTTGAAACTTCCGACTACCACAATCACACTGGTCGTAATTTTGAATTGTTGACTGTCGCTCGTCTTCTCGATCGTAAGAATGTTTATTCAGATCTACGAAACATTTTAAAAATTGAAAATTAATTTATTACCTTTATGCTAAAACTGCTACTCAGCAAATTGGATTCATCCTCGGTCTACGTCCCTCAGGGTTCATAGATTGCCGCTTGATTTGACTGGAATTAGGGAAACAGTGCACTCTAATAATTTCTCCCGGAAGGTGTGCACAGGTGAGCTGAAATGCACGTACAGAGATTCATCGTTTTATTCCGCAAAGTCGACCGGAAACTTGGTGGTTTTTCTGGTAAGAAACCCTTTGGAACTGGAGCCAGTTCCTAGGTTTGCTAGTGGAATGGATTCGGGCAAAGTTTGGTCTTCGTCCTGTGATGGCCGTCCCTGGATAAATTGTAATAGCCACGTCTTGAAGACGATCATTAGTTCGATTGATTACATGACCAGATGAATGAATGAACGACTGAATGAACGACTGAATGATTTAATGTAGTCATTTGAAATAAGATGTCCATTAGGGTGTCACTCCTCATCGAAAAATTTATGCCCAGATCGAATCAAACCGACGAGTCCACGCTAACCGGGAAGATGTTGTCTTTGCGGCAAAGGAAAGTCAATTCAAAATAAAAAAAACGGATGAACTTCCGGCGTGGCCTAACCACAGCAAAATCTAGCAAAATAAACTTTTTATCTATTCCACGTGGCCACAGCGGTTATCCTATAAAGAACAGGCAGGGATTTTTCCAGTAACTTAGTTCATCACTGGGATACTATTCCGTTGATAGACAGTTGTGACAATTTTGCATACGAATTGCGCTCATTATTTAAAGGTGCATATGTTTGTGAACCAGTGCACATGAATGTGAGGTATAAAGTCACGGTAAAGGAACTTTAAGAATACAGAAAACGGTCCCAAGAAATGTTTCAGATGCTCATTTATTTCAAACAACGGAATGGTTTTTCCTCAGTCGTTTGCAGATGGCAGAAGGAACCATATGTTATGCAGAAAGGAAAATCCACTCACGCACTGCACATGCCTAAGTCGACGTCACGAGCTTGAATCGAACTGGTGACTGGGATGCAAATGCAATGTGTATCTGTTAGCACATTCCGTCCCATGAAGATAAACAAAGCTGTAAACTCGGTTACTTTGAATGAAGCTAGATTTTTTGGTCTTTGTAGTTATTGGAAGGAGTCGATTTGTATCTTTTACTCCTGGATTTTTACACTTCTATTGTTTATCCACAAAGTGATCAGACAGTCCAGGGTCGCTTCACACTACAGGTAGTTATGTCGCTTCAGAAAAGAAAACGAAAGCAACATTTTGGAAAATAAAGAAGGCGGCAGTATTGTTTTTATCCAATTCACGGACTTATTCATGCTCACAAGTCAACATAAGGAAAATCAATACTAGTTTTTCTGTTTGGGGCTGAAATTTGGTCGGCTGCATTTCATTTCATGAACAATTTGGGACTGTAGACAATCAAAATAAGGAACGGCTATTCAAAGTGCTATCGGAGCTCTCAGTTTTGACTTGGGCTATCCTAATATGGTGTCAAATCGACACGCAAGCTAACATCCAGAACTCCATTAAAATGGTCTTTATGCAATGAAAAATATCCCTACACATTTCAAAGTCCACGCCACGAGCCTGAATAGAATCGGTTGCCCTCAGCTTACCACACAGATGCTCTAACAGTGAACTGCCGTGGAGGCGGCTGTCGAATGCTTTGTTGAGCTAGCACCCATTACAGTGACTCAGGGCAAGTAACTTGATTCTAGTTGTTGGATTAACCTTGTCAGAGATGCACAGGACTTCTGTGAATAGTCTTCCTTTGTTCTAAGGAGATACGAGATGCCAGATGTTACACAGAAAGAGGATTCTGCTTAAATACTATGAATCCGAACTGACTGTTATTAAAAAATATATTCGAGACCGGTGTCGAGGACCTTTAGGATGGAATTCATTGCATGAATTTATTCCAAACGTTCAGTATATTCTGTCTTTGCCAGTCCATTACTCCCGCTTGCCGTTTTGATCACAGTTATCACAACATAAAAAGACAATAGAAACTTTAATAATACAAAAGTGGATATCAGAAAGGAAAACGAAACCGACGATATCCCACGTACTGTGCAAACGATCTGGGGCTGAGTTATCGTGCGTACGGCTTTCGAACTCGAGTTGCGTCAATGAACAACCAGTTCAGCGAAAACCACCGTTTAAGTGGCGTACAGCGACTAAACCGATTTTGTAGTCATATTCTCCTCTTCTATCACTTTTTAGTTGAATGATGCATTCGCAACATTGACTGTTCTTTGAAGCAATCCGATAACGCGAGCGGTGATCACCTTAGCTCAGTGGCAGACCATCTTCTTGGTTTGATACTGACTAGCGGCATCCACCTCTGGATGGGCAGTGCGTCGGTAAATTTTCCAGTCTACACAACATCTGGTTCATTGGCCATCTTAAAACATTTGAAGATGATCGCATACCTACGTCTTAGCTGAGAATAACATGGAACATGCGTGATCAGCAGGGAACATCCTGAAAAGAATTGAAATTTGCTAACCGAAGTAGGGACAGCTTAAATTCAGATAGAAATGATGGTTTAAAAACAAAGACAGGGTATGAATGAAAATATTGCAGTCAGTGGCGAATAGAAAAAGGAAAAAAGAGTTGGGCTACATAAATCTGATTTGTGTATAAAAACACTCTGCTTTGAGGTTCACCAAAAACAGAATGCAAACGAGGTACGAATAGGTTTCCAAACTCGGTCAGATTTGAGAGTGCATTGAAACTGTGCGCCACCATTTCCAATATTTCTTTCAGGGGAACTCTGTCCACGCATGGAGGTATTTCTCTGCCCAATGTATGAAGCAGCGTGATTTGTCCCCTTTCCGTAGGTTCACTTTACTCAGTGGACAAGAAACCACAGACCGATCTCTGTTGTAATTCTTCTGTATACTGTTCAATGACCACGGATTTCGAGCTCACATTGAGATACGATTTTGGAAAAGCAAACAATATTCGTGAGTGCTTTCGGAATTCACAGTAGCGGGTGCTCACACCTGAGGAGTGACGTTAATTTCACAACTGTCAATGTTTCTGCACACTCTACTCGCTCATATGTGATCAGGTGGTTTGAGCGTCTGCAGCCAACCTCCTGGTGTAATGAGCCCCAATGGCTATAAGGCACGCTTCTTCCACCATGCTTAGGCGTAAAGCATGCCATAAAAATATTTGCATTGCCTTCTGGGACCAAAATAAACTATATTCGTCACGTGGTGTCACGCGTTCTTCTCTGCACTAACAAACCCAAAAATAATCGTTTATATAATTAGTCACCAATGGGTACTCAGGCCGCCGTTCGGGGTCATGGAAACATTACAGCTTTATCATCCTCGTTAGAAGACAGGAGCTGAGTCGCAACTGAAGCTCTAAACAGAGCAGAATGCATGTGTGTTAATCCCAGTACAAAACGCAGCTGTTTTGCAGAATGAGTCTAAACAAAATAACATTTTTGTGCAATACCTTATGGGACTGTACACAAATATACCGTTTTACCAAGCACACACCCACCTGTTGGTGGAGTTACTCGCTCTGTGAGATATCCGTGGCGAGTTTCAACGGCTCTTTATGTGAGATACAACTCCGCCAAGGGGGTCTGCAGGTTGAGCTGATAGACACGGTATGACAAGTTCTGTCTGTGGCAGCCATCTTTGAATCGGATCCCCTCACAGGGGAAGAATGAGGTCTCATATTTGAATCAATCCCACACCTAATAAGTCTACCATGATGAACTCCGCAAAAATTTGTTAGGGCAGATACCTGGCAATGTAGAGTCCATTTGTCAACTCTGTTTGTACGTAAAGAGATAAACTTTTGCAATGAGAATCCGATCATTTAATCCAGTTTCATTCGCGTATGGATGGCCGCTGATGCTCCCTTGCCGGAGAGATGAAAGAGCTGCGTTCAACGGTTTCATGACTTGTTTACCGCTCAGGTGAGTGTCGATAATGCATGGTTAAACAGTTCATAATCCCTACTGGTCACCAAATCTTTATATATATATATGTGCATATATATATAATTGTATTCATTGATTCTTAAGACATCCGTGTAGTATCTTTTTGGTCTTCCTCATGAAAACGTCTATGATCAGGATGTGAACTATCGGTCATCCTATAGCTTGCCTGGGCCACTACCATTGCCTTGTTTTTGTCTTGCAAAGTGAGATAGACTTTTGGTTAGATCCACGAATTATGACTAGCCAGGAGTGACCAAACGTTGCATAGATACAACCAAAAATAGTCAGCCTAACTTGGTCCGGTTTGATTGGTGATCTGAGAGTAGAAAACAAATGAATGGAAGTAAAACCTGGCTGCTGGTTTATGCATTAAAATTTCTTTTAAACAACGGCAGATTATCCTTATTTTGTGATAACATTTTAGGTTTCTATGCAACCCGGAGACAGTGGTCCCATTGGATGCCTTAGAGCTCTATGCCTGGGAGTCAGATGTTGTCACTTAGTGACTCCGTTACAGATTCGAATTCAAACCAAAAGGGATTTCCGCATCGTTCACGGCCAGCGAAGTTGTTGGGACATGTTGCTGACCTGACCGAGATGAACACAAGTTGAATCGTTCTTTTTTTGGATTACTAAAGCGCCGGGCAGATTTTAAGGAATTCGGAGCCATAAAAACGCATACTACAGAATAGTTGGTCGCGTTTAATCAAATTTGTACTTCCTGAATGGTATTCAGATGGGTTACGGGATAGGAGATTTTAGCCACGAGAACAACTGGTTTTTTTATAAAAGCAGAATGAAATGAGCATGGCAAAAGGGAAGTAAGTGTTTTATTTGAGGGATTGAAACAAACAGTCACCTTCGCAATAATCCGAAATTCCATGTTGTAAAATATCAATAATGACGACAATAATAATATTTACAATAATAATACAAGTAACATTGATATGTCGAGTTACTTTGTCGAATTGTGTAGCTAAATAAGTGTTGTCGTGCTGTTGGCACAAGTTGGAGACATTTTTACTGGTATTTACCGCTTTCATCGATTGTTGTCAACTACGATCGTCCGAGAACTCCAAGGGGCATAAAAATAGTTGGAAAACTAACCACAACGAGCTCATCAGTTATTATAAGTCCAATTGTATGGTGGTGAGAGCCATCTGATTAGCCGTTCTGAACTTGCGAAGTGTAGCTGAATTTCGTTCATACTCAGCAATCAACGGTGTCTTCGAACCTATCCACAAACAAAAACATGTAGGTGTTACAGCCGGTAATAATAGTTTTGATGTATGACCGCCTAGCATTTTGATTGTTAATAATCCGTTTTGAACAGCGACCGCTAGTAGTGACAACAAGGATGGTGGAATGCGAAAGCAAATTTCAGGAAACACGATTTCGAGGCATACAGGAATTACAGGTTTACAGTAAACATCGGAATCCATTTTGGAAGAGAAGCTAAGAAGAGCACGACTGCACAATAATTTTTCGAAAACGCACTGAGGCAAGATGAATTTTTGTGCTGGATGAAGATTAGCAATCAAATTTTGGTTTCTAACCAACCGCGGTGCTATCGGTGTCAACCGGAACGTTGTTCGCGACGTCAAAATTTGACCGAACTAAATAACTTCCTTCTAACATGTAATACGTTTGCATCTACTGATATTTGTTGTAACAGTGATTTTCGGTTATCGAGATTGTGCGTTGTTACTAATTTTTGTTTATTGTCTTAAAATGAGATCGCAGTCAATTATGACCAGTCAAACGAGGAAGTCAGCAACTGCAAGAGTAGTTGAGTTTGTAAATCTTCCAGCGAAATTCCACGATGCTGATTACTTAAAAAGTACTGGCTATGAACGAAGCTCGTGTCCAAACTTTACTTCGCCCTGAGTGAATACGTGCTGCTTGCAAGAATCCCCCGGAAATCAAACAGCCAGCCTGCTTGTGTGTGTGGTGACGCAGACTTCCGAGGAACGATCTGGTGAATAAATCTTTTGGTTAATGAGCGGATCTTTTTACTAGGATTTTCATGGGGGCAGAAATCCAGCAAATATCATTTACTCAATTACCTGTAGAAAGACTGAGGGAGAAGGCATTTTTGTAATTATTTTCTATTGAATAAAGTATATAATGGCCACCTGCGTTACACTTCGGTGAGGATGATTTATTTACATCAATGCATGCGTCTACGGGCAGTCGCATTAACTAGCCAACGTTTCCAGTAAACACACACACACACAAACAAACTTAATCATGCTGATGGTGACATTTGAATGAAGACGACGAAGCCCCGTTTAGGTTTGGTATTGATTGATCTCAAATATGGTGAAGCTATCACGCAACGGAACAGCGTTCACTTCCACATCTCGAACCTTCCAGTCTGATAGAGGTGTGAACGATTCATGCACATTGATCGGATAAGCCGTCTCAAATGAGTTTGAGAGGTAATAATTGAATTCATCACGGAAGCGGTTAACCTTAGCAATTATCCACAGGGTAGGATGCGATCCGTGTGACTTGTGCTGAAGAGAAAAATAAACGGCCTTTCATACGGTCCACTGTATCACTGAAAAGGAGTCCATACGAACCGAGCATTTTGTTAATAGATTCATCATTTGGTGAGTGCAAATGCTTACATCTGGTCCGTTTGTGTTAGTCAGGGTCTACGTGTTCGTCGTCGCGTCTGGTTAACCGGAATTGTTTGAGACAAATATTTTGATTGCACAAATGCACACAAAGATCTACATATTCCCTCAAATTAATCAGGGCTTCCATTCCACCGCTTCGCGTATCAGCTTATATTTTTTCTCTGTTTTAGGAATCTATTTCTAACCCAAGCATTTGAGGAAACCCTTTTCACTTTCTACGTGTCGCAGTGGCAGTGTTTCCATTGCCTTTACGCATTGCGTAAAGATCAACCTTTGTTCTGGATGCTCAATTCCAGGTGATCTTGTTGCAAATTTTGTGATTTAGTCCAAATGCTGTTTTTAGTCTGGTTATAATGGGATGATTGTTCATACCGAATTCGCACAATTATTTTACATTTCTCAAAGGAACGACAAGCACGATGCTTATTCGTGTTTCATGCGATACCACTTGAGGTATCGACCACTTGGATCAGCATCCATTCCGTAGCCTCTCTAACGAATAAATTTATGTACCCGGTTTTTGCTGAAGCATTATCGCGCTTCCTAGCGATCAATAACTTCAGTCTTTCTGGACTGTTTACAATTCATGTTTTCGTGTGAATTTTCTGCGTTACATCGAACGCGTCATTTTTACCAGGACGCACGTGATTTCCAACAGCTCAAAAGCAATCCATTTCATGTGAAATCGGCACCAGATTTTGAGTAGCAAGAACGGTATCTTGATTTTCTATACTACACCATGCACCGTAATTATTACTGTTGCTAATGCTGCTGATAGTAGGAATTGCGCCTGCATTAAGAATGTTGTATTGTGAAATGGTACTAAATAAACGCGTTTGACCCTAATTGAGGGAGACGCTGCGATTTCAGATCACATTTGGAATCGTAATGAACCGTATGTGCATACATGCACCAATATGCAAATTTCTTAGTATGCTTCATTATTCCGTATATTTTGGTAGTTTTCCAAAAGCTAAACAGTCATCGATTTAGTTGCCAAAGCAACACTAATATCGATGAAATGTTCTTAATTTGGGCCACACCTGTCATCTTTCCTAAAAAGCGGGTGAAAATATCGCTAGTATTTGTGGAAAATCACATGTCATCCTGAACAGGTTTTTTTCACATAAATAAGGAACCAGAGGACACCTTTGATTAGTTTTATCGTTTTGAGTTTTTCTCTAAGCCTAACTCCTACGAGGCTTTTTACGCGACCTCTGTTCAATGAATAATCCCCAGCATTTAGAAATAGTCAAACAAATTTAGGATTATTCGAATAGTACGTATTATTATTTGGTCTCTGTGCATCATGAGCCGTTTGTTTAATTGCATTTGATTTCATTATCTCCGATTTTCAGCAAATGGTCACAAACCCGAGTGGCATTATAACTCAGGCTTCCACCAATGCAGGATGTAAAATACACCGAAATTTATTGCTTGGACAGTTCTGCGCATGATGACACCGCCAATCCTGATCGAGGTACTTCCAGCCACTTACTTCACTTGTCGGTTGTTCAGACCTCAATTGTTTCCCTGCACTACACTTTGCACACTCGACCAAAAGGTTAGGGAAGTCTATTTAGATACTACCTCGGCTCCGTCCTACATTTTTCGCACTAAGTAAAGTGTTCTGGGTATAAATTCTGCGATCTTCAGTGCCCAACTGCGAAATTCGATATCTATCTAATATCCTATCCATAGTTGCTGGTCTGTGCACACCATATTCTTGATCGCCGTCAACTATCCTTACAGATACCTCACCTAAGTAGATGGATGAGCTTTCCCCGGCGAAACAGTCCCGCAGAGTTTTACTTACCCAGATACAAAGCAAAGTTCTGAATGTATACCGTAGCATGTCAGGACCGTAGACTCAAGATATCAGGGGGACGGCAACGGAATACCGAATATCTGAAAATGGAATTGCTGACTTTAATGAAGACACGCGAATAAGTCCGTTGGGTTAGATACAGTCACAAAAACCGGCGGAAGAAAAAAGAATTGAGGGACGACGTCTACTGGTGGAGTGCATGCACAATTCAGAAGCCGATGCTAGTGTACTCCAGGGACATGTACAAGTCGGGGAAACAGGGGAACCATACGGTCAACCGATTGATTCATGGCATGGGCCATCATCCCGCAACACGTTCTTCAGAAAGATAAATAGGAAAGGAAAAGACAGCATAAGTTCGGCGGAACGTTTGACTACCAGCGATACTCTAAACTATTGGAAAGCCTTTCGATTGTAAGACTTGTCTTGTGAATCTAACTGTTGGGGCAACAAACGCGCCCCCTAGCAGAATGGCCCAGGTTCAAACCCTAAGTGGGATGATTAATATGCACCAATGATGAGCCCTAATGAGAGCGAAAGTAGAGTCTAGTGCTTCCCGAGTGTTAGGTTGTCCAAAGGATCTGAAGCTTGGACAGACAGTCAAGTCTGAGCCGTTATCAATCTCACATACAACTCGCTGATAATTGTGAGATTCATGCATAGAAAAATCGGCTACTTTTTCCGCGTTATCGCCAATATCATCAAATCTAGTACTTCAATCAATCTGCATTGGAAATTTGACTGCTACCGCGAACAGTCCCCTTAACAATTCTCAACGTTTGGTTTTGAGTAATAATCGCAAACAAGATGTGTTTATTGGACGGCATATGTGTACAAATATGCACAAAATACCTGGGCACAGATCAAATGAACTTAAACCATGAAGGGGCAGGAGTGAATTAGAAAGAGCAAAAAGAAACATAATGCAAATTTCGCCAAACCATACTATCTTCTCACCCCTTCACATCAACGTCGTCGGTTATTATTCAGCAGCAGTGCTTTGTCAGTGGGCTCGATTCTACTTGGCACTCCAGTCCAAAGTGGAGAACTGGCACACAGAACCCATGCTGAACCTTCAACAAGAGGGTATAACCCAGAGGATAGTGCAAGTATCTGAGGCACTCGGAAAATACTGATAGCCGACGACTGATTACTAAATTCTGGCATTCTTCCGATGAGGTCAGAGGCCCTGGGCTAACAGTACATTCTCTCACCACAGATGCTGGTGGGTGTAATGCATATGCTTCGTGGTTGGTTTATAATCGGAGTTCAGTCATCTCTTTTAGACCAACAACCAGCGATGAATCAACTCAACGGATACCATGTTGAATTCGCTTTCGTTCTGGCCATTTATTAGGGACAAATCGGTCCAGGGGAGGCAATAAATAGAATTTTCTCCGCAAAAGCCATTTAAGACGATGGATCATTGTGAGGTATTATGAAAGAAATTCAGGGGGATTAGACAACTCCGAACCTGAGAAGTTTGATGGCAAGATCATTCGGAGAATACATGACCGCGTCTGTAACTGAAGAGTATCATAAGTTTAGCTGCAATTCAAAAGGATTATTGCCTTAAAAAGGTAATTTTGTACGGCATTTTACTCCCACAGAAAGATTACTATTTTGTGGAATAAAATATTACTATAAACATGCAGGAGAGTTTATAAAATTGGCTTATTCCCAATAAGTCCTTTTTACGTGTATATTGTGCCCACCAATGGCGGCTGTGCCACCAGAATTTCTTGCAAATATTGCCAAAAGTATTTCTTTCGAGCCTACTATAATCCACACAGTAACCAGAGAGTGAATTTGAAATAATTTTCCCTCTTTCAAGCATGATGGTTGGCATGCGCATCTGTGCGGGCTGGCTCAAGGGATCGGTACAAGAGTAAAACAGCAGTTTAAGGGCGTTAAATCATAGTTAAAGAAGCCTACCTAACTTGCAGCGAGCATTCTTTAAACTGTGGCTTAGTGCTCTTAGGTGACAGTTCGGTTTCCTACACTACGAGGAATCTGCGGTATTTCCTGAATAATGCATTCCTGTGCAGGAGGCATGAATGCGGCCTTTATCGGTGGTAATTCTACCACTGAGCCATGGTTGAATATAATAAATTATCTAAAACGGGTTTGGTAAAACGTCGGCTTTGACTCACTGGACGAGCATCGAGAATATATTCCGAATAACACCAATGACCTGAAAATCATTGCGGATAGTCTAAAAGCGGATCTTAACCCTGAACTTGAGTACAAAATGTTTTCACTAAGAATCCGCCACTATTGTTAATGCGAATGTCTGCTAGAACAGCCTCAAATGCACGTAGTTTTGTTTTCACTAACACGTGTCTGGCTTGCAAGGCTCCCATAGCATGCATGTGCTGTGGAGAGTTGTTGCACCGAAACGACCTCGAGACACATTAGCACCACATCGGTACGATTCATACAGTTGGTGAGTGAACAGGTTACAATTCTTGTGGAACTGAAAACAAGAAGCATCAGAACCATACCACACACATTTATGATTTAATTCAACGCGGAAAAGGCCAGAAGTGAGTATGAATTGAATTGGACTTATTTTCACGGACTCGGGATGACTTCCGCAGTAAGATCGTGTAAAGCATTTTTATTTAAATCAATTTGACAAACAGCCAGTTGAAAACAAAGCAAATGCCTATTTAGCTTGACTTAACGATTTTCCAGCCCATCAGAAAGTGACGCATGAAAGCGACTGAGCAATCCTAATTTTCTTTTTAACGTGAGATCAATACGGTCGGGTCATTGATGTTCAAAAGATGTGGTATTTCATAAAGGAGATTGAATCTAGCCCTTGGAACCACTTACCTACTGTCTTTAAGAAGTTAGAATCGAAATGATTTTTCCCGCGAACTCGGCTTCCGAAAGGAGCGGACATAAAGAAGCTGACGATAAAACTGGTTGTTTCATTGGCCTGAATCTTGCCTCAATAAATGCTTCTACGGTAACAAACAAAGTCTGAATGAGAACGAATTGTCATGAAATTATTCACCACGTGATATCAGGACTCAGCTCGTCACGAAGGAACTATGAGAACAAGTGCCTAAAGGAACTAAGTTTTTTCTCGATCTAATTCTCTTTTTAATTAAATCCTCTTAGGTGATTCATGAATAACTGCTGTAAATATGTTAACCTAGGTAGAAACCAAAATGACCTATTAATATCTCAGGAAGCATCTCGTTAACTGGCCGACATATGGCATAAATGATACTAACTTGGGTAGTGGTGAGTAATTTTTTCTCCACATAGAAGTGTTTCCGTCGGTCTCTTAGCCGAACAGAGGCATTTTTGTTTCATCACTAGTCCCAAAAGATGCCAGAGGTTTATTTTATCTCGCAGAAAACTGATAATGCTTCAAACGCAAGGTAGTTCAATTGCTGAGCGATTGTACTCATGATGCATAGGGGAATAAGATTTGTCCGGAAATCTCGAGAGCAGAGAACCATCAATGGCGGGATAAGTAGGAGACGCTTTGTTGGTGAGTCTTTGCTCACATTTCCACAACGTCATTTACTTCTACAGCTGAGACACATTATGCAGCCCTTCACGAAACTGTCTGGGAAACTTTACCGCCCCACATCTTGATCGGAACTGGACAGTCGATCTGGCGATCAGTTGGGAACGTGCACGAATTCCACCGAGAAAGAGACTCAACACTAGGGTCTGCGATCGATCTAAATTAGCATTTCTAGAACCGAAATCAAGGCTAAACTGTAGAGTACGATTCTTGGGTTCAGCTCAAGGTTTGTGATAGTTTTTCAATGTCCACTTAGCTTGGTAATCTTTCATTAGAAGGCAGCCATGCAAAACCTCAGCAACCAGCGAGTAAAAAGCTTGCAATATGTAATACAAAAGTATACTCAAGTACTCTGCTAGCATTGTGCATGACCCGTAGAATGTAATCCAGAGCGGATGCAAACCCAGAGGACTTTGTATCTCTGCAGTGGTAAATCGAAGTTATCATGTTTCAAAAATGTGGGCTTTTGGACGTCAAAATGCGGAAAGCAAATTTAAAATTATTCTTTGATTTCATTTGAGAAGAGCATCATCAGTCATGTTACTGCCTTTTGGGTCAGTCGTCTGAATTATATTTACAAAGCAATTAAGAATGTAAACCAGTTAAGAAAGAGTCAGGATGAATAAACGTTTCCGTAAGAACTGCTACTATTATTATTATCAACACCACCACGACTACTACTACTATTACTACAACTACTAATACTATTACTATAATATCTTGTTCAGATGAAGATCGCAAGTTAACCTTCATTGTTGTAGATTCTATCATATGTGCAAGAGGGATCGAAATTTCTTCAAAACAGAATGATCTATTTCTTGCTCATTACCGCCTTTCAGTTCTGCACTGTGAGCCATCTCCCGTTCAACCATACCCATAAATGGACAACAAGAAATAAACTTTTGATGCCGTTTCATAGTAACCTGCGTGAATGGAGAATTCATTTGAGAATCACGAATAAAGTCTGTATAATATTTTTTGATAACTGATCAAAGCGAACTTTCACAGAGAGCGAATATAACGGTAAACCTGATTGCACGCTTCCGAGGAATCTCGTCCTGACGGCAATAAACAATACTACTAAAATAGAAGCTTTGAAACACGCACCGTTTTTCTTAAGATTAAGACTGACTGATTGATAAAATCGTGCCATAAACGTTTGCTGTCATTCCGCAATGAATCGGAAGTTGGACGATCACATCATCATCGCAGAAATCATATTCATGGTTCCAGTCTATTCGACACGCAAACGTACGCGATCGAACAGTTGCGCTTATGTGCCTCGATCAACTCACGTAACTCATTCGGTTGTGTCTGGGGTTCTACGACGTCCAGAATATAACTATCCATACAGAAAGTTAGGCATAATTTCAGTACAAACTCCATAATTACCCCATCTCAGGCCATCGAGCAAATGCATGTAAATACTTGGATCAGTTTACCCGACAACGTGTTGAACAGGCTTAGGAACCCTTCTGCCGAAATGGGTAGCGCTGGCGGGAAGAGAATCATCCGACTGCGAAATGTTCCGATCACCAGTCCGAGGGGACTAGCGAGTATCATTTACGGAATCGGGTGCTTTAGAGGCACGTGGATTCCTCTAATCAGAGTTGAGAAAAGCTACGTTTAGCTGTACAGTACCTGCAGCGTTTGCCCAAACGTCTCTGGCAATGACAGTATAATTCGTTACGGGAAGCAACGTGAAATGGGTATCAGTATGCAGGGTGTAATGGGGGTTCGCCAGCAGCCCAGTGGACAAAAACATGTTCACGTTCGGTTAGATCTTTGGGAATGCAAGTGAGGCGAGAACTAGGACTGAGTAGACGAAGGCTGTTTTCATGCATTATTTCAATTGATCAACAAAAATTAAAGAACCCATAATGTTGGTGTTGTGACATAATAACTTAATAGAAAAGATTCTTTCTGCAAGGTAAAAACCACATGCTATATTGTAGGTGTGTCGGATTCATAACATATTCAACAGAATAGCATCCGTCCATCGAACTGCATGAGAGCTGAAGACGGGAGAAGACTTTATTTATCTATGAAATCTGTCCACCAATGTTAGACAAAGCGTGGTATGTAGTCTTACGAACATGTTTAAATCCATGCGGAACAGAAGAATCAGTGGGCATTTTTAGCTAAAATTTTACACCTCTGTTTGCAGTTACGGTGGAATGAATACCGAACGCGGAAGTCCAGTGGTAAAGAAAAGCCGTATAAATTGTGCCCCTGGAGATGTCACTGAGTCGAACTTCCACTAGCCAACCGGTGATTCGATCAGCTGAAAGAAAACAATGGTCATCGGCTGATGACAAAGAGTGAACGATGTCCAAAAGGGCATGAAAAAAACGTCCACTGTCAATGAACAGTGTGATATTGGTGAATCGCGCTATGTTGAAATTGAATACTGGCATTTACCCAGGCATGGACATCTTCAATTAAGTTAATCCAAACACATCGACAAAAAACGAATTTAATAAAACACCACGCATTTCTCAGTGACATATGTAGGTAAAGTCCATTGAAAAGAGCGGAGGCAAAACATTCGGTACTCTTCGATTGATATGTCAAAGCTAGTACGACCAACAGCTTAAAGAAGTGACAAGTCTTTCAACATTACTGACATTGATAAGTCGCGATGAATTTGTTCTTTCTCGATTATCCTTACCTTTAAAATATCTTTTCCCTTGGTTGAGACTTGGATTAGATAGCTGAGGCAAAACTGGACTGGGAAGAACTAAGTTTTCTGCCTATCCGTTAATAGTGATATAGTGAGATATGCAGTGAAGGTATTGAACTTTTGTCGGAGAATAGCCATCGCTTTTGGAAGGAAATGTCTGGAATTCGGATTAGTGTAGGTGACAAAATTTTCATCCTCTTACATGCAGCAAAAATGTTCTATTGCATCGTAGATTGCAAGAAGTTCAGGCCCATATTTAGGGGCAAAAACGGCAATGGTTGTGCTCCACTGTTAATTGTCCTTTGTATTTCTGCATCGACGGTTGCGGCGCAGCTACTTATGGGCTTGGTCATCAAATCACTGTTGGTGAGAACATTAGGATCGATGTGGTGAAACAAGAGAACGTCTTCTAAGTGATCAAAGTGTGACAGCAAGCATTCCCGATTTGCGTGCTTCAGAAAAGCTTTTGTCTTGAATGTCGCACGGTTGGTTTGTTGGCCAGTTGAAATCGGCAAGCATTGTTGAAAGGACAGTAGGAGATGTCTTTCTGCAACATTTAACTTCAAAAGTTCTGTTGATAATGTCAGTTAATTCTGTCTTCGGCAGATCCTTCTGCATGGATGTCAAAACCTGTTTAACCAAAGAAGGAAGGCGTTTCATCTATTGTGTGAATCAACAGGGAACCATCTTTTTTTGAGCCTCTAACGTTGCTTCGTACATTTTAAGATTGTGGATGATCTCCATAACTCTAACTTCAACAGTTGTGAATAGCGCACCGAGGTTCTACTGATCTGTTAATCCCATTCGATGGCTGATTGTGGTTTTGTGAATAATATAGAGATCACTAGTAGGAATTTCGTATATTAAATCACACAATTCATTCGCCACTTCTGCCAGAAGGCTTTGTGCCACATAAGAAGACATTACAGATTAGGAATAGTCGAGATACATACAAAAACTGCATATCTTTGAGCGAACCACAGATCAGAATGTAAAGTGTAAAATGGCTGAATTTTTCTGGTGACCGGCAGCTCAGGGGCGTCGTGACAGCTTTTTCAGAATATGAAGTAGTGTGATCAGATGTGGAATGCACAAAGCAATGCAACACAGACCGCCGTAAATGAAGTGCGAGATGAGAAATTTCCAGTGGAAGGATCGCAGAATCGTCGCAGCAAATGTACATTTTCCGCCTCAGTCACGTTAATTCACAAAATATATATACAATCGATCAGTTGCGCTTATTCGTCTAGATCAACTCACTTGACATTTTCGATTGTGTTTCAGGTGTGTTCTTACATTCAGAGTTTGCTAATCCAGATTGAATCCCACACTGAATACGCAGGGTCGATGCACACTGCAGACTTATGACCCATATTCACTCCTAAACGTTCAGATGAAAGGATAATGCTAAAATCCAAAGGGTTGCATACTTTTACACCACTCGTGGGCCCACGAAGCATAAATCCATACGACTTTCACCTACTTGAATTTCGCAGTTGTTCTAGAGGTTTGACAACACCCAACTAATTCCAGTGTATCAATGTAATGCCGGTTGCTCAACACTGTATGATGAAATGCTCGATCCGCTGCGTCATAATAGATTTTGTGTCTTGAATATTTGTCATGTGAGCAAGCGGTCACTTTTTTGATCGTGGTTTGTCGCGTCACCATTTGCACGGGAGCGGTACAAATGGATAGTTCGTGGAGTGTAAATCCTCACATTTTCGCAAAATATCACAATCGCAAAAATGTCGACAGGTAGTTCCCGAGGAATGGAATGTTGTTGACGGTAACACTAGGCAATTGTTTTTCAGTAGTTACCTACTAGCAGTTTTAATGTCTTCAGCAAGTGATTTTGTAGCAAGTTCCACATATATAAATCGGTGAGTCATTTCTTGTAGCGGTTTCAGTAGGAGATATTGATCCTTGTTAAATACAACTCTGAAATAAGCCTAAACACTGGGCTTAAATAACTTGAATAATTCCCATCGTTTGGGGCTGGAAGTTAGTTCTTCAGTGTACATCAGTACACACGTTCATTTGCATGTGATTCATTAAGAGTTTGTGTCACCTTCGTGACTGCATAAGGGTGATCTCCCAAAATCGAATATTCCTCCTCCAGTTCCTGATGAAATATAAAATGATGGTTGTTCCGGACAACTGTATTTGCTAATGTTTCAGGTGTCCTTAAACATTTGATCCGGAATACCTCAGTTTGAGATATCCTAGTTGTTGGCTTTCAGACGATCATCTAGAAAAAGCAGCGCCGCCACGCTACCGATAAATGGTTTGCTTATGGAGCACTAAGGTGGCTCACGTTTTAGCCAATAATGCGTTGTAAAGACAATGTGCTTACGCTCTGACTGGCTGGGCTACAATTCTGTGTCACCATCACTTCGTGGTTTTCCTGTGAAAATTTCGCTCCATTGAGGTCTCCGTTCGCCGTCACAACTGTTCGGAATCACTGTTTGGAATTACTGAACACGACCAAAACCCCGAATGATTCTCCTCCTCGACGGAGATCAGGCATTGGTACATCGGAGTGGTCTATTCCACCAAGAAAAAACACTCGCACTGTCTAGTAGGTAGCTCTTAAAGGCACCCTTTCAACCAAGGTGTTCATCTTGATATTGCTGAGCACCAGCAACCCTTCCTTATTCACGAAAACGTTTGGCATATCCCTCATACTCTAATAATCGATTCACTTTAATGTCTGCTTTATCCGCAAACAAGAACCTTGGCTGAACCCGGAAGTTTCGGATTCGATTGTGTTGAGCTAAAGCTTTAAACTACACCAGCAATAGGGAGATTCCGACAGTTTCGACAGTATCCATAAACTCTTTCTGGTCTGGCGGGTCCGAGGTTATTCGTACTTCTGTGCAATACAATCCCCAGACTACCGGCGTTCAGTGAGACCATGCTTGCAATCATGCATCAACCAGAGCTTCGGGTACAGAAACGGTTGAACCTGCGCATTAGACTAATTTGACATTAACCCGTACTACTTTCGTTCGCCCGTCACTTCACTTTATCGGTAACTGTATATTTGACGCTTCCTATCTAACTCAATCCACTGTATCTTGTACAATCTACTGTGTACAAATTGTGATGGTTTATGTTCACGATCGAAAAGGACAAATAAAATGCGTCTATCTCGTGACATTATTCTTCTTTTTGCCATAACAAAATGGATAAAGGGGATTCAATGCTTTACGTTTCAGAATCGTCTGAGGTGACTGACTCAGAACATTTGGTTATAAACCAATTTGACAGTACCCTTATTTGGCAACAAGGCCTTGGAAATTAGTTTCCCAGTTAAAATGAGACCTTGTAAAATATCGCAAGATGATCCCAGCCTTATAAGAAACAGAACACCAAATGCCCTTATGAACATGTCTTGGGAGCGATCATGCTGGAGTGAAAGTTGTCGGATTTAAAACTGCATAAATCAATCAAATCTTAAATCAAAACTGCATAAATGAACTGCATAGGAGAAACTATTTTAAAGAATCTGAACCGTACAAGGTAAGGAGCGCATCAGAAAGCTATGTACTGTATGATGCTTTTATAATGATTATTTTTCAAATGCTAGTAACCAGACGTTGTCGGTAAGTGGCCGAAGTTTTAGCTAATGCAGGCAGGCTTTTTTAAGGCACGTTTTTAATTAAATGATCCTAGGTAGTATAATTCCAAGGTAAGCCGTATCACAAGATGGTGTGTGCATGTGATACGTGTTTGAATTCACTTTTGGTTGACTGCTTTTGTGTGTCATTGTGTATGTTTAGCTGTTATATTTCCTAGCCTAGGATTTTGGAAAATTGTATTCTCGCTGGCTAACAGTTTCATCAATAAGGACTGTCCGATCCTGGCGATGTGTGTATGATATACGACATTCTGCAAGCCTTCTGTGTACGGACGCCTAGGTCGGAATCCACTTTCACCGGTTTTTATACTGTCGTCATCAATTGTCTGGCTCTCGTCCACAGCATGAAGTGTGATTGCTGTTTCACGCTTCAGTATTTATAAAACCGTTTTGCCATTCTGTCCGGGCTTCATTTTTCGCTTGTGGCCTACTATCCCACCCTTCACAGATCTGTCCAGTGTATTCGAATAAGCAATCCTTGAAAATGATGGCCGAAATACGATTATCGCGGTCCGATTCCTGCACTGGTTCTTTTGTTTTGGTCAGCTATTGTTGTTCTGCGTTATTCCTGAGGAAGACTGTCCCGGTATTATAACCACTAAGAATCTTCCTGCCAGCCCCTGGTATGATTGGCCTGAACTGTATACCGACGCAGAATAACCACTTTCTCTTCACTTGCGCAGATTTTTCGTTCATTTTTTTTGCCTCTACTCCCACCAGCTGTGACGCCGTTATCTTGTGGGATGCTGCTTGTTCCTGGCGACATGTCACGTCTACTCCGTTTGCTGACTACCTAATGACAACTAATTTAATGCGGTGTGAATGTTCAGAGGGAAAAATCAAATACCTGTTTGAATCAGTGGGTATCTTACACATATTTATGATGAAGTGCTGAGTATCACTTAGTTTCAAATGACATCCCAGAAAACTGAATGTCTTTCCACGGCGCCCACCGAAAACCTAATCGAATTGCAGTGGCTGTTCAGGAGATTATGTTACCACTTTTTGCACCAAAAAAGCAATTTGGTCGCTACTTTTTCTGTCACCTTCAGCTTGCCATTGAAATATGAAATATAAGAGTTCCCGTCACAGCCAAGCGTGAGCTAATGTACACGGAACGACAACATGTTTTTGAGTAACAATAACAAGGGTCGTACCTCATTGCGCACTGGATCCATTTCATCGAGGAAGATCTTGCGAGTAGACTGGGTGCACGCACGATTCAGTGAGTCGTTTGAAATGCCTAGGGGTCTAGTCCGTATGTTCACTAAAATTCAGTACCTCTGGATTGTACCTGGAAGTGTTCATGATTCGCAACTGATAATCTCCAGCTTTTACTAGGGCGTGATTATCCTTAAAAGCTCCAAATTCTTATGCATTTTCTGTCCTGTTCTTCTTATTCTTATTCCTGATCCAGTCGACCTTATCCGATCTCGCAATGAGACAAGTGGATGATCTGAGTCGTTCTGGGGACATACCTATTCCGACGGAGCGACATTTGTACCATCCAATTTATTTTGTATATGATAACATTCAGAAGAGTCAAAACAAACGCAAGCATAAAGGGTTTGCCTGCCGAACCATGGCGGTTAGCTAACTAACAATACAAACTTGATATGCGATAGAGTTTAACCTCCATCCCCTTAAGATAAAAGCTCGCACCGTCTTTTCGATTTCAAGCGCCAACTGCAGTACGACCACATTCTAACTCCGTTTTTCCCCAGCGCTAGCGTTAACACTGGAAGCGGAAAAAACAACGGTGACACCGGGAAAGCTGGCCTTCGTTTAAGTACTTTCACTAAACACCATTTTTCCTTTGATGCCTATAATTAGACACCACTGAGTCAGCAAAAATTTTGCATGATTAACATGGCTCAACGTCACCGTCCTATTAGGACATTTCCATTAACATCTCAAGAAAACACGCTTGATTTGTCGAGAACAAACAACTAACACGATCCGGATTCATTCGGAAATGAGATTTGGTGAAGACAAATTAATGTATTTGCTACCACTTTACCTGAATGGATGGTCATTGACGTGGGCCAGGATCATAAGGGACTCGTTGATTTACAATGAGGTTACCATAGTTACCCGGTCCAATCAACTCACTGATTCAAATGCTCATCAGTGAACCCGTTAGCACCATGGGGTACTTTTTTGAACTTGAGTTTCACCACTGGTAAAGTACAATTTCTAGTGTGATCATGATTGAAGCTTTCACACTCTGTAGTCCGACGAAATTATGACAGTAAACGCAGGGCAGTCGAAGATGAATTTTGATCGGTCCATATGAATAGTAGTTAAACAATGCCAGGTGAAATGCAACTGGTTTATTGCAGTGTAATTTCGAATTCTGTATGCGTTTTTATCCAGTCCACATTCAGATTAGGAAATTCCATTCAGTTCGTGTTCGCATTATCAAAATAATACCGACGACCTCGACTTTAGAAGTATCGTGTGAAGCTTTTATTTCTTTGCATCTGCTAACAGATATTTTGTGGAAGTCGTTACGACATGACCAAATTATAGACTTGAAATCCAATGACAAATAAAACCATGCGTCGAGTTATTTATTTTCCATTGATCTTAATGACACGATAAACGGTATCATTATGAGCACAGTCAGGGTCAACGTTCAGGGTTGATGATTCACAAAACGTTAGTAACGAAATCGCGGAGAAAATGTCAGATCAGTGATAACCTCACTCTCAGTGGGACTCAAAAGTGCTCGACCGAAGAATAACAAAGATGAAAATCTCCATCACGTGATTGAGATGAATCAAACAAGACTAGGATGATAGATGGGTTTGAATTTGACCACAAGTAATTCTAGGGGAATCCCGGTGCTTATTAAGAACTCTGCACTTTTATCAGGAACGGTTAGATCTGAAATCAAACGGTTCTACTTCTATGTTCCTATAGAAGAATCAATGACATTCGCATGTCTCTTGTTGATGTGATTCATCTACCACTCGGATAAAAACAGGGGATAGAATTGTTGAATTGTCAACTGAAACACCATCTACACACTTGATCAATCGGAAATAGGAGTTTCAAACTCAAATTCTAAGTAAATAAGGTCATCCGCAATCATATGGTGATAAGAATAAGCACTTCCTGAGCGTCATGCAAACCCTAAATAATAACTTTTCTACTGGACAGAGAGAAAGTAGACAACTTTGTTGCTCTTTATTGCATTTCGTCTTTTATCTCAACGATAAAGTGTCTCTGTGAAAGGAATCGTTTTCATCTGTTCGTGATTTCCCGAATAATTCGATATTCTTCCGCCCCATTTGATTCGATTTAGTTGCTCAGTGTTTGCTATTCTTTTCTACGCAGTCTGCGACATTTATCTACACTTCTGGCAGTCTTTTATTGAATTCCAACTCACTCAACACTCCCTGTTCAATACACCATCTCAATTGAGCTCAGTTTCAGCAACATCACGAAATAATCAACAGTTTTAAAATGAGTTGGAAAAAGACACCAATGCCGTTTATTCTCTCGTTTACTCATTCTCTGCCTTCATTTCGTTTACGTCTTCTGCTTCTTTCTTTATCGCTCTATTTGTAGTTCTTGGCAAACGGCTGATTTATACTTATCGTCAGAGCACATGGTGAACCTACAAGGACATCATCCTTTTTGTCTGAAGACGTGCATTTGTTTGTAATCAAAAGCAAATAAGCTAAACACCAACTCATTTTACTACCCCCTCCGATAACTTATATAAATCAAGCCCCCAGATTTGTTTTCATACCAACTGCTGACAGTAGGATAGTTGCACAACACAGAAACAATGCAGTATTACTCAGGTGAAGAAAACGCTTTCTGAACAAGAGAAAGCAAACGAAAGAGACATGTCAGTTTTGACTCAATTGAACAATTCATAACAGCAGCTAGTTCATCTTCACACCTAGTGGTGGTTCCATTCCCGTTTAAAACCTCACCCCGTAACACAGTTGAGAACTAACAGATTTCTTATTCGAGCTGTCAGTTATATCGCAATTCGAGTGGTAGATTGATTTTTCCTCGTGAAGTTGTAGCGGCATTTTGAGTGAATAGAAAAAGTGATGAAATCCAGTCGAGTTGCTGAAACAGTCCAAGCAATAGCAGTACCAAAAGGAACCAGATGCATCAGAAAGCAGGTAACTATAACAACTTCATTCGGAACCTTCAAGTATATTTGGGTGTTTCCTCGTCGCCAAGGTCTATTCCGAGTGTTTTTAAATTTTGCATGTGAGTTTATGTATACAAAATAGTTTCAAGGCCGTTCGAAGTGAGTTCGGATATCATAGCTAATTTGTTGAATGGGAAAAAAGCACGTGACGAAAATTCACTATTTATGTAACTGAGGGTTAGAAAATATAGACCAGTTAAACTCACTCATCGATCTCCGAAGAGTGTAGATAAGCGATTCAGATGTACGAACGATCGATTTTCATATTACTCGGGAAGGTATTCCGGTTACAGAATAACACAAGCCGTTGTGAGTAATTCTATCCTTCACGCGACAGAATGCAGCTCTACTTTGATATTATCGTTTCGTTTTGTTCTTCCGTCGGAGCTGTTTCTAATCTGTGAAAAATTAACCTTGTAAAGCAGTCGTGGTAGACATTATTAAAGCTAAGCTCGGGTATTTTCACGCGGAACGTGACAAAATGAGTGTGTGACTAAACGTCGCTTGCTCGCGGCTGATTTAAGTGAATACAAACCACGGATCACCGTGCTCGTCAAACTAACCTCAAATGACCTAAATAAGATATTGTGCAATTCTGTTTATCTAAGTACAAAATAAATTGTCAACATTTTCCCCCAGGAGGCGTAATGTTATACGATGTGTGGTGTGTTTATGGGACTAAAGAAGATAGCCAAGACTACTTGCATTACAGCACAGGTTTGTTCTGCATGAATACCATATCAATAGGCACGAAGAGGCACACAATACCATCATGAACCTTGCATTCATTGTCTAACACGAGTTAACTTTTATCAACTCCCTTCGTACAACTGTAAGAACCACAGCGAAAAGAAACGTGAATGTGAATTTGTGTGAATGGTGAGCGGGTCGGTCGTCATGATACGGTATTGCTGTCTCTACGTGGATTTCCCGTATCATTTCATTCACGAAAATTCCTGCTACGTCATTCGAACCTTCCTTCGTTACATTATCATATTTTGAACATTTGGTAAGTTATCTGTCATATTATGTCTTTTTTTAAGCTATCCTTTACGTTTTTAGGTTTGGCTTAAATCCGGCGACCCAGGCCATTGGAGGGGTGATGCTATTTCATTAGCCCACCAACGACCCTCCATGACTCTTATTATCTTCGTAAGAATCGCGTTGCCGTCCTAGAAATTTTCACAAGTTCCCCCCTATTATACGTTAACCTTAAACGTTGGAAGTAAAATCAAATTCACACCTTTATCCCGACCCATCCCAACCCGACCAACCGGACAGGATCGCTCATTAGAACACGTTTCTCTTTGTTTCCATACATTTATTCTACCGAACTTGGATATCCCTTTCACTGGGCTGAACAACACCTCAAATCCCATCCAATCATAGCGACAAAATTTAGACTGTCGATCGATAAATAGCTGAATTAAATAACACAAGAATGGTTCATCAAAACATAATCGTATTAGGCCAGATGAGAATGACCCTTAATGGATTTGCATTATCACACTACATGTCATAACCAGGCCACAGAAAAATGCAATCAAACCCAAATTTCACTAACAAGGACAGCATTTTGGCTACAAGTCAACTTTGTATTCTGTTTGCCACAATCCCCTCTAAAAAACCACGTTTATGAGGCTTCAGTTCGGAACAGTCTAATCTAATCAGATGCAATTGCACTTTCACCTGACAAAGTCTATCGTAAAACTGATGCAAATCATGAGATTCCGCATGTAGATCGGATCGGTTCTAAAGTGCAGCTGAGTAGCAAAGATGCCGAAGAATGTGATGCACAACTTGAAGACCAGACCAGAGATCTCGGAAGTTAAATTAGAACAGTAAAATCTGATCGAGTTTGCGCGAACGCTGCCATCGGCTAACTACCACCCCGTGAAAAATACATCTCCACCGTCGCATCGACCCGACAAACATAAGTCTGGATTATAGAGGTAAATTTGTTGTTGGAATAATTAGATGTTGGCAAAACTTTCGCTCAGAATGAGAAGGTACGTTTCTAAAGAACGGGTAGATGAAATCGGGCATTTGTAATGGTCATTAACCATTTTACTGTTCAAAAAAGAACAGTGAATGCGTGTTCAGAATCGTGCTTTTAAAACCGAAATAGTGATTCAACGACAGGGTCACTGAAGCACAAAAAGAGATTCATCACCTGTCTGAGCAGTCACGTGACGGGAGATCGAATTGTACATGTTTCAAAACGACGCTGTCAGCTAGAAGATCTACCTGGAAGTATCAATACGAAATATGGTGCAGCTAGTGAACGCAGCTATTAAACCAGATTTCCAAGATGAAACCTTGTCTTTGTTTTCACCCCTTGTCGTAGGCAGAGTCTCTAATTGCATTGGCAGGAAAGCATTCCCATGACCCTCTGTGAGGATAAACGCAAACCGAATACTGATAAAGTGAAATTCAAAATTTTGTTCACAACCACTGTTTCAATTTCAGTGGTTTACTCTCATTACAATAAAAATTTTCTCTAGCGTGCACCATTTTGGCTACTTAGGAACGGAGAATTTTGATGTCAAATTTGTGTGTATACCAGAATCTGATTTGAATCATTAGGAATGTGCATGAATGATGAGTCCGTTTATGAACCACATCCGTGGTTTTGGGTGGTCCTGGTCGATAAACCAAGAAGAACTTTCTAAAAGAAAACACAGTTCAATGTTTCTGATATTGGTTTGCGTACCTGTATTTCATCAAAATAGTTTGTATAGGGATGATTCAACAACTGAGTGCCGATTACGCACATCTGATGAGCTCCAATAACCACAAAACCGGCCCGATGTTACGGGTTAAATTTTGTCTTCTCGTTCGTAAACAGTGTTGCTTGCAATAAATGCACCGTGGGTGTTGACAGGCTGACTTGTCTGAACTTGATTATGCGAAATGCTCACACAAATAGCAAGAGAACTATGGCAGATCATACGCAATGGCATTCTAAAGGAAACTAACTTTTTACTCACGAGCACGTTTTGAAATCGCATGTATATATCCGAACTTGGTGCTTGTGATTGGGGGTAGAATTTCTCGGCTTGCACCGTTCGTGAATGCTGGTTTAACGCCTCGAACTTTTGGAGTGATGATGATTTGCATCAGGCGTCCAATAAACTCGGTGTCATGTAAGAAAAGGATCTCCCCGAATTACCTAGCAACACGGGAAAAAGAAGAAGGACAGGTGCGACGCGACATGTGCGACTCTCATGATCACAATTCTTTCTCATTTGGCTGACAAAACCAACCACAGCTGGTCCGTTGTTCACGACACTTTTCCTTTTTACGCTTTTCAAATACGGCCTTCAGCGAATTAGTAATTCTGGATATCAGTTTATCTGATATGCACTACCTTTGAACCGCGAAATTTGATTCATATACTACGGTGACTACTGCTGGTATGCAAACCTTGTACTCATCACGATACTGTTTGATCTGAAAAGAATGTCAATTTAAGTGTGACCAATGAAAGCTTTGCAAGCCGAAATGGATCTTCTCCAACAAGCGGACTTCATAGACCATCTCAGGCCAGTTCTAAACGAACCGATACCTCAGTTTATGCCATATTCTAAACTGAAACCCAATTCTTACGATCGTCAGTGGGCTCAATTGTGTTTCAATCTTTTATCGTTGATCCTTCGTCTCCCTTATTAGTGAAATAATAATGTAAATCATGTTCAAGAAGATGGACGTGGTCAACAAAAGCTGCCAAGTAGACCGGCAGTGGGACAATTCGAATTCATGAGCTTCACGTCCAAACATCACGATCTTATCTGCTCCCGTCGATACAAGCGCCTCTATCCAAAAACAAAACAGTTTGGTGGTACGCTAATTTGTCCCCTCACTTCGGTGACCCATAGAACATTCTTTATTCTCTGGCTGGTGCACGAAAAAAAATCAGCTACCCGAGAAGGAATCCATCGCGCGACTGAAGGCGAGGCATTTATTGATCTCACTTGACTAAGCCAATGCCAGTTTCATTCTGGAGTTTGCATCTATTCCAATGCCTAAAACAACGGGAAGTTCGTGGTTTTGCTTTTGATGGGTTTCAACTGGAATGGGGCTTGTTCGCTTGCGAAATCCCAACTGCCGATGCAAGCATACTTGTGGAATTGTGTAGTTGTTCACCACGGGAAGAAAAAACCTTGCTTCTTCATATTTTGATAAAATTATCATTGTTAGTCAATTTCTAAATGCTGTACTTGTATATTCGCCAGCTTTTTTCCTGAATCTCTATTAAATGACAGACCATTTAATCGGAAAATAAAACTCACTTTGTTTGTCTTAGTTTTTGGCGTGTGTCATTATAAAGAAGTGTCAGCGGTTGCTTTTCCCATTTAATTCATTACAAAACTCTCGGTTTTCGAATTAGTGCACTCCGGAGTAAACAAACAGTGCACAAATGCTCGTTTAAATGATGTTCTTCCTTTATCGGCGATGAATAACGGATTTTCCACAAAAATAATACTAAGGGAAGACAGAGTTTTATCTACCGCAGCTTGCCTCAAACACCGAAATTTACTGGCAAATTCTAATTGGGTTATGCCAGGGGGCTGAAGTGCGACAAACCTTCCAGTGCTCTGGTTCACTGGCTCATTCTTTTGAGTGAGGTGATCATTCAGATTCTTTCTAACTTGCTATTAATTATCTCAACAGCCCGACTTGCCATAGCTCAGACATGCGGATATGCTCGCGCACGCCTTACAATTAGATGGAAACTGTACTTTCGTTCAGAAGACTCGCCAAGGTTGCAAGCCTTTTCATGTGATCTAATGTTGCAGTTATACTATCGACCGGCGAATCGGTTTGGTTCCAACCAAGCTTTCAGATGTTGATTTCAGCTGGTTTGTCACCCGCTCACGTGACGGCTTTTAGCATAACGCGAGAATAGTGAGCTAATTATTTTGATTTCTTTTTGACCCCGAATTCGCACAATTTCCGTACTTCCCCTCTGATTATAAACCTAGTTAAATTCAGTCATTTCTCTACATTTCATCTCAGTCGGATTTGTATCTTAGCTCTGCAGGCAACCGGACTATGTAGTGGGTCAAACAGCGAACTGGTCTATAGGCCAATTTGGCTTCCTCCTTCAGGGATGTAATAGTTCTATGGCCTGGATTCGCGAGTGACTGGTTCCAGCGCTCGAGTCTGACAATCTAAATTTACATTTAGCGCAGAATAAGACAGATCTTTTAATTTAGATCATTCTGATAGGTATAGTTGGAACTACCTTTGTACGTCATTTTGGGTGGTTCGGGAAAGTCCTAGTCTAGAACCATTAATGGAACGAAGGACAACATCATCACAGTTCGTTTTACTGCCCAAGTATTAAATAACCTCATCTTGTTCGTTGAAATTCCGGACGAAGTGTTTCGGTGGCACTCATGTCAACAATGCACAAGAAGGCCACATACTCAAGAAAAGAACTAAGTAGGCCCAAAAATATTACTTCCTTGGACATCGAAAGGAGGCTTGCATTAGTGAAGATCTGATAGGATGTGCAAACGATGAAGGTGCCATATCATATGGTGCTGATATTCGATACGCTGAGTACGACCAATCTGACTAAACGAATGGATAATAAGTTCGACTCAGTCAATTTTCTAGCCATTACGCCCCAATTCGGGAGCGGTGGATAGGCCTTGCTGATGGTTGTTAACACGGATGAAACAGCTGTGCAAAGTTACCGCTGTCACTTCCTGGCGGTGGCCAAGCGGATAAGGTCGTGGTGTTTAGACGTAAAGATCGCAGGTTCGAATCCTTCCACCGCCGGTCAACTTCCCCACTTGGCATCCCTCCGCTGACCACGGCCTCCTTCCTGAAAATTGATGTACATTGTTGGGTTATTAATAAAGGAATTAAAAGATAAAAGGTGAAAGAGTTGGATGTTAAAACTGAATGGTGAGTCCTATGGACAACAACAAGTACGAATTTGTTGCAGTAGGCAATGCAGAGATGAGTTGCAGTAGCCGATTCGTTCAAGGACTACGGCAGCTTGGTCCAAACGCGTGAAATATACCCGCTAGGAGCCCCCGCATAAGTTATAAACAGTTCTTCCACCTCTGCTCCAATGAAATGCAATCATTTTATCCCTAGGTCATTTTCAAACTGTGAAAGAAGTACGTTTACAAATTTTCAAACTGGGAAACAATACTCTACATAAAGCCTAATAATGTAAAATGTTTTGTCTTACCCCGGCTCCAAATGTTAGAATCTTCTTATATCAGCTAGACGCAGTGTTAAGCTCCATAAGGTACTTTCACTGTCACAAATTATCCTTGTAAAAGCTAATAAATCTAGGTATAGCATACTACTACCTAATGCACATTTTCGCTAGCTAGGCTGACGTTACATCTCTTCAATAAGTCCATGGAATTACAGCTACCAAAACGAACTACCGAACTCACTGCTTATGGCTCTACAATGAGTAACCCACTGATTCGTCTCCAAGTTATCTACTTCTTCTAATAACTCTCTTCCGTAACAGACAAAACTGCTATTTCACCAAAAACTGCTTACAATTTTGTGACCTTGAATTCGAGAGCTTTGCCGCATAATTCAGTCATACAGTTAGTGTTACTCAGATAGAATAAATAAATTCGGAGGTATAACCAGACAATTTTACCTTCGCAAGGCAGACCGTTTTGGGATCCTTGTGATGAGTTTGAATGATCACATACTGCATACAGTTTTACTAAATCTGTGACCAATTCTTCTCAGGATTACGGAGAATACAGTTAGCGTCTTCTTTCCCGTTTTCGGAGCTTTGGGTCGAAGTTCTTTCGTGTCAGTTTTACTATTTATCAGCCTAGAGTTATTCGAGAATATGGCAACCGGGGTCGCGGTCAACACTGCTATTGGATCAGCGAACACTGGAGACTCTTGAAATTAATGGAATTCCGCGTGGGATCAACGATTACAAGGAAAGTTTTGAGGTCTGGTGTCTTACAAACAACAGCCTTGATCCCAAGCTAACCATGCTCATTTTTCATTTCATATCGGGAAAGATGAATACTCTTTAGTTAAAACTGTGGCTTTCCTCACTGTGTCAATTGGAATGACGTATGAGGACGTGAAAGAACTGCTTCTCCGATACCTCAACCCCGTCAATTTCAAAGCTGATGCGCGGGTGCCGTATTTTACTCTCTGGTGCGTCAGGAGGACCGGTCAGTTTATGAACTCATTCTACAACTGTACACTCAGGAGATTGGCCGTAATCTTGGTAATAGTTTACAAGTACAATTACGAGATCAACCGATTGCAGGAATCAGTCAACCAGAGTTGCTGAAGCAGCTTCTTTTAACCCCAAATTACTCATTTCAGTCGGTGAAAAGCTAATGCGAATGATTTCAGGACATCTGCATTACTGCTCACACACAACCAAAGCAGTTGCTTAACGCTGCTGATTCTTTGACATCGTCATTACAAAGGTTGCACGAAATTGCGAACGCAGTGAGACCCGACGTGGATCGTCGGTCACAGCCTCAGCAGAATCATAGAATACAAACATGGAATGTCTGCCTGTTCTGCATTACTCATCATTCTCGTCTCAAACATGAGGTTCTAGCTTTAGCATGGGGGATTACGCAATTACATAAGTTTGTTTGGTTCCAATTTCATTAATGTGACAAATCACGAGACGCTGAAGTTCGACAATCCTCAAGCTTCTCTGGCAAAATCCTTTGTAGTTATGGTCCAACCACAGAACGTTTGTTCAGCGCATATTCCTAAGACATCCGGTGCCGATAAGCTTATTCGATTCCCCACGCAGATAAATTGTCTCGATATGCTGTCTTTAGGTAGGCTCCTTCCAGTTAGACCTGATTCATGAAACCAGTAAATACTATCATGCAATCTTGTCTTATGTTCGTAAGGGATGGAAAGTGGATGTCAAATGACGTTTCTCGGAGCTTTACAAGCACAAGAGTGATATTTCCGATACCGTTGACAGGGTGTTGTGTTTTAAAGGTAGCATCATTCTGCCTCCTTCATTTCAATCTGCTGTTCTAGCAGATTCACATTCCAGTCATAGTGTGATCAGGAAACTGAAATCCTAGGCGCGATTTACATGCCAGTGGGCCAAACAGACACCCATATGTTTCAGGAAGTCAAGAATTGCAAAACTTTGCGGAAAATGTTCACTCAGTCCAGTAGCTTGTTCATGCGGATTGCTGAGGACATTTTTTGAATAAATATTACTTGATTTGTACTCCAGACGGTCATATGCTAACACTGAAGCCGTCAGCCGAATCCAGCTAAATTTTCAACACAACATTGAGTTCCCGTTTGGGTTGAGAGATTGGTTCATTGTTGATACGGAAAATTACGAATCGGTTATTCTCAAGCAAGTAATTGAATTGATTGTGCCAAGAGTTTCTATAAAGCCTACTTCGGTGCGCAGTGTGCCTGATGCATGGCGTCACTGGTCACCGCATCAAGCAACTTGGAGAATACATCATTTCTGTACGATTGCGACGTGAAACCATCTCCATTTGATTCTTGGTCCGGGATGACAGTCCCTCCATTTTAAAATTGAAGGCTTTGTGTGCATTGAGTTACTGGGTTTTACTTCATGAGACATCGAGTTCTACCTCAGACCAATCAAGAATCCAAATAATGATCACAAGATGCTGCAGTAGCAACGACAGCATGACAGTAGATTCGGTGATACTGAACGTCGATGCTGATCCGGTGCTTCTAATGCGACCAGTTCTACCGTATTGCCAACGGGAGGATATCTTGAATGCGTTAAATAAGATGGAGCTGGAGAGCATTATTTTCCATATCAGTTCGTCAGTCTGGGCCACTCTGATTGTGATGGTAATGAAAAGTAATGGACAGACACCTCATATTTGTGTGGATTGTCGCCTGACCCTGAACCCTTGGCTGCGAAGTTTTGCTAACACTACAAGGGGGCCCGAAGTTTTCATGAATTATATACTTCTCGATACTTCTCGAAAGTGGACCTGAAGAATGCACATTTGCAGATTCCAATTTACCGACAATCTAAGTCACCGATTGCAATTACTACTCCTTGAGGCTTATTCCAGTTCAGCTTTATCCACTTTCTGTTTGGCGTATTATCTGGCATATTCCAAGCTCCCATAGACAAGGTGATTCAAAGAATGGATGGGTTAATGGCCTACCAAAATGATGTTCCACCAGAAAAAGAATCAATTCATGGTTGAAATCCTCATTCAGTCGGTTGGTTCAGCGGAGTATCTCCATCAAAGCCACCAAGTTTAAGTTTAGTGTCTCTCAGCTGAATTTCCTTAGAATCAAAATCAATGCAGCTGGTAATCAACCCGGTCCCCAAGCACTTGAAATCACTGGCAGGAATCCAGTTACCGAGAGATCAATCCCATCTACGTCCCGTTTCGAGATGTTTGCAGTGCCCCTTTTGATTCACCCCAATTTTGCAACATTGGCACAAGTACTTATTTCACCTCAGTCATCAGATGAATGGCGATGGACCGACGAATGCAAGAGAGCCCCGCGCAGCTTAATCAAAGACATTCGTGACAGACTGACGCTGGACCCGTTTGCACCAAACCATCCTAGCATGCTGGTCACGGAGGCGTCCGAGGTGCGATTTAGAGTAGTTTTGGAATAGAATGAAGACCCAGCTATTTTCGTCTCCCGGTTACTCAGTGTAGCAAAGAAAGATGACATTCCCTGACACAAAAAGCAGCTCTGGCCTTATTCTAGGCGGTACACCATCTTCACAAATCTTTCGCCGGCCTGAGATTAAAGATTCTAGCTGATGAACAACTCCTTCAATTTTTGTTTAATCCAAACAAATATGTGGCTAATTCTACGGCTGCACCGATCCAAAGATAGAGTAATGCTTTGGCAACATACAACTTAAAGACTATGAACTCCTGTCACGCTTCGGTGCTGATAGATTTCTATTCTACATGGCCCGAGGTATTCCTGATAAGTACGCCGATCCGGTCCTTCGTAATTCAAGTGTTGAGGAAGTGCTTCAGTCGCGCATGGATTTCACAAGTCCTCCTCACTGACAACGGGTAGCAGCTTTGTACAACCGAACTGAAGTGTTGGCTCGATTACAATGGAGGTCAACGTCTGCGTAATGCCCCACGCCACCCGTGTTCGAATGATGCAGCAGAGAACTTCGGGCGACCGGGGAAGGGCGCCCTGTTACCCACCGATTCCAGAACGTTACAGGGACCGGATACCTTAATAGACAACTTCCTTTTACAGCATCACATTGCGGCGCTTGCATCCACAAAGGAAGGCCCTGCCGTACTATTCAAATCCAAGCCGCTAAGATGCTCACTGAGAAGCCTTGATTCGAGTGATGTTGACTGTTTTTGTGGCATTGAACTTCGTCCAGCTCGTGGAATTACAACGAAGCAGCTGGGCCAGTCAATGGTTGAACTAACTGATCTCAGTGATGCAGCTGTTCAGCGAAGGCATATTAGTCAGATGCACTTCAGAGAACCGAGTGTCCTGAATGGCGAATTGGAACGCTGCTTAACAAAATAGTCCGATGATGGAAGGACCCGAAACCCTAACAATCACATGGAAATTGGTCGGTCATTCCGCTGTAGTTGATGAATGCTAGACGAATGGATGCCAATGCACAAGAAAATATGAATAGGGGATGACAATCTTTGATGATGAGAATGCAAAGTTGTGAATACCATCTACGCTTAATGGGGAAATCAATCATCCAGTCACTACCTAGCAGAAAAACGATTTTGAAAACTTCTCTGATTACGCAGCCTAAAGATGTGGAATCTGAACCGATAAATTTATCGAGGTTTTTATCAACATGTTGGCCACATGAGTAATCCAAGCACGAAATCATCTTCATTATTGTTGTTGCTATTCAGGGACCTGGTTGAATCTGAACTAGAAATCGGACTACTGATGAGGATCGTCACATGTCACTTTCGACATTGGTAAACCTAAATACTGATCAATGGCTGTGTGTGATCACAGTATTTCGACATGAAATGAACGTCACTTTGCATATCACAACTGTGCGTTGCCCCGGCTGCGGTTCCGTGACCTTTGCTAGACGTGACTTATCAAAATAGTAGATGACCTGCCTAGAGAATACAAATCGTTATGTTTCTTCTTTGTTCGCAAGCACCATTGTGAACCACCAGTGAGTAAATCATGTTCATTTCGCATTAGGTGACATCGACCGATCTTGGGTCGTTAATTGTATTTCTTCTTCTGGCCTAGGTTCTGAGTGTCTAAGAGAATTAAGTTGTAGCTTTCCTCAGACTGTACTGTTCAGTTGCTCTCATCTCGATTTATTTCGGTCTACAGGACTCGAGGAGATTTTCTTATTTTTTTAGGGGGGGGGGGCGGGGGCGGGGGCGATCGCGAACTAAAATGTCAGTATTCACCGTGCATATCCTTCATAATGGGGCACTAATTTGATTCGGATGAGCTAAAATGATAACAGTGACAATTACTCTGGTGCGTGAAACTGAATGAACCTAGTACCATCCAAGGAATCCGTCCAGTAGTTCAGATAAATGACCAGTCTACTATCTCGATATCTTGCTTGATTTAATAGAACATCAGGCGAGCTACGCTTATTTGTCTTGATGGACAGACTATAGCGAGAACACGAGCTGTCGCAAATCTCATCTGCAGGATCAGTCTACGGTGAATCAACAGACCCTTGGTGGTCAATGTTTAGTTTGGCACATCTTTTCAAAGCTGTCATTAGAAGTTACGCTAGTCGCAAAAGAAAGCGGAGTATCTGCATGTTAACCAAGTTGTAAGAAATCATTATTTCACTCCAAATTGATGCGAGCAACTGGAGATTTTGCGTATGTTGCAATTACCGCCAGATATGGTTGAATAAGACAACCAAATTTTGTCTCACGCGACATTTCAAGTTTGATGTCAAACATGTCTGGCTTGTTCCACATTTATCCATTATACTCGGTTCTATCTCAATTCCATGAGCCGCTTGTTAATTGTGAGATATCAGTTAAGCCTACACACCAATCGAATAATTTTAGTGAACGCCTTAAATAATTCTTGTGCGGCGAGTTCAAAGAGATATTTCAGAAAGATATTTCATTTCACGATTTTCATTTTAGCGTCACTAAAATATCTCATTCTGGGTGTTTGATTATTAGTAAAATAATTTTCGCACGTTATTTGGCTCTGAGGATTTGAAGGATATCTGCAAGAACACTTCAGCCTTCCGTCTTTTGGATTGATTTATGTATAACTAGTGGAGTTTGGAGAAGTGGAAATTTGTTGTCAAGATGAGTCATGAAATTTTGCATGATTGGAGCAATTAACGTAACGATATTTTTTCCTTTGTTCTAATGCTAAACCGTGCGTTATTCCTTATTATGTTCTTGGGACATAGTCACATCGGACTCTTGCAAATCCGGCGGAATTGGGGCACTGAGGTTTTTCTAAACGAACAAGTACACAAGTTGATTGTCCAAAAAGTGGATGACAAAAGCTTCGAACTCTTTCTGAATCGATCACCCGATTAACTAATCAAAGTAGCAGAAACACTCAATTAACGACTGTTTGATCACGGTTTTAATGTACACTGACCTATCCACTCCATCTTTGTTTTAAAAAAATGCGGTTGCTAACCGTTATCGTAATAGCTTTAGGAGTGTCCCTAAATGGAACCAAAAATTTGATTCGATTTGAATTTTTCTGACTTTAGCTAACTGTTTATACACCTGTGCAATCGGATGTCATTGTAAATGGGATTTGTCCTAGTCAGAATACTTGCAGCATCGTCACACGAGACTTTTCGATCTTCAGTATATGTGTCTATACGAAACAGGAGTTGAATAACGAAATCAACTTGTCTCAGAAAATGCAGACAATTTATGAATCATTAGTTGACAGCATTTTTCAAACGGAAGTCGTTTCTATGCAAAACACTAGTATCTCATCATATTTCCCACTACGTTTACCACTTGAGTGTGCGTGCTAGAATGAGACACAAAAAATCCCAAAAGACATTTATTCAAAGCGCGAACAAACGGGCAAAATCTACATAGCTGACTAAGGGTGGTAAGTTCGTCATCGGGAATCAATTTGATCAGTCTGAAAATCGTACAGAAATTTGTTTGGAGTTGAACGCTTTCTGTGTATTAAAACAGAATGATAATAACAATTACTCAACTATCACAAAACTAACAGAAACAAGCCCGTACGCACATACATACATACATACATACATGCATGCATGCATACATACATACATACATACATACATACATACATACATACATACATACATACATACATACATACATACGTGCATACACACATACACACATACATATATNGAACGCTTTCTGTGTATTAAAACAGAATGATAATAACAATTACTCAACTATCACAAAACTAACAGAAACAAGCCCGTACGCACATACATACATACATACATACATGCATGCATGCATACATACATACATACATACATACATACATACATACATACATACATACATACATACATACATACATACGTGCATACACACATACACACATACATATATACACGCACACACATACACACGTAAACAGGCAAACAAACAAACAATCACTCGCTGACAGGCATGATAATGGAACTCCCAATTTCGACTTTAAACGGTTAAATCGTGAAAAGAGAACATAGATGTCAGCAGTATAATCATTTCAGCTGGTCGACCAGAATCTGTCCGACGCTGCACCCCAAACTGGGACTTTCATCGAACACATGAATGGGACCAAACTAGTTGCCTGTTGATTCACATGTCTCCTTCACGTCGCACATTTTGCTAGATTTATCCCTAGTGTTATTAGTCATTATCATCAGCACTAAACAACAGGGAGAGCCTCACTGACCACTGTCTTTCCCCCGGGGTTTCATATTGGAATAGAAAGAATGGATGATCAAAGGGGGACGGTGTGCGGACCTAAAAAGGTGAGAAGAGAAAAGAATTCAGTAGTAAATAAAGCACGGTACAAACGCAAAGTTTTTCAATCATTCTGATTTAACATAAAATGATAACAAAACCGTCACTACCCGCTGTTTATTGCCATATCCATTTGACGCATCTTTCGGACCCCAACTACGTAGACGTAAGAAACCTAATTTACCAAGGTTTGCTGAACACTTTTCCAGCCCACGTTGACATGTCATCCATTACTATCCATGTGCCTCCTTCACTCCGTGAGGAAAACAGAAAATGAGGCTCTGTACTCTAGACGAGTGTTCGCCATAGGCAATGAAGCTTATCACGCTGCGTACGATGTGATATGAAATTCGCTTAACCGGTGCCCAATACTAAATTCCCCCATCTTAACGTTGTTCACGCAGATATTCTATACAATCCAAATCATACTGCGCAAACATCGATGGTCAAAATTCTCCATGTGACGAACACGTTCGGCACCTAGACCTCCGGGGTCGTAACCATACAACAAAACTAATACATGCCGCAAACGACCATTTAACTTCTGAAAAATATCAGGTGGGTGCCACAAACGATTCACTCCAGCCTTCGCTGTTCGAGACCGACATTTGAGCGCCTCTATTAGCATGTCGCCGTCCTTAGTCAAGAAGCAATCCAGGTCAGTGAGACGGTCTGCAATGGTTACTTCCTTTTTGTTGAGTATCAAGTCCAATATGAACAAGAAATTCTATTTCCGATCAGTTTATAATCGAATATAAGGTTTACACAAGGATTCAAGTAATTATAACTAGGTTGTCGTGACGCTAACTGGTCAGGGAATCTTGTTATTAATCTCTCATTTTACCTGCTGTTGCATGCCAACTGTTACAGGTGCTCTCATAAGGGCGGTTGGACTAAAAAAAGCAAACTGCTTCATTGAGATCATCGTTATTCTTGGCTTCGACCTGGCTGGCCAGATTCCGAACAGACGTTGTTAGTTAACACTTATTCCAGACAGCAATTAGATGACTCACAACTTGTAAACAGAAAATGTGTGAGATCCGAATACTAATCACAGCGCCACCATACATATATTGATTCTTGTTATCAACACAGTACTTTATCTACTTTATACCGCAGAGAACTGTTTCCGTTCTCATCAACGGGGAGGACGGAATCGATGAAAATAGGCTTGAACGCGTCTTGAACTCGGATAGTGTAAAGCTGACTCTTGTAGTAATAGTAGTAGTAGTCTGGATTTTTCACTTAGCAAGGTATATTGTTATCAAAGCCGTAAAATATGTTTCCATGGAAAGGGAGTTTGGCCATTTGCAACTCATAAGAACTCAGTGGACGCAAGCCAATGGAAATATAAACAATTGAGGGTAGACAGAGACATAGAAGCGAGAGGACAGATAGATAGGTAGACAGATAGATAGATAGATAGATAGATAGATAGATAGATAGATAGATAGATAGATAGATAGATAGATAGATAGATAGATAGATAGATAGATAG
>LUCM01009895.1:576576-598671 GCA_008360955.1 Fasciolopsis buskii | reverse complement strand
TGTTTAAAACTATCGGCGTGCGCTGCTTGTCCTTGGAATGATGTTCGTGGCTATCGGATCTGAATCAGAAGTAAACCATTTGCAAGGCTTAACGAGGTCTTTCGTTTAAATCTGCACATGAAACAGTTACTCACAAAAACTGTAGCGTGAATTCCGTTCTTCTGAGGGGCATCTTTAGAAAATATGGAAGTGAGAGTGGGTGGACCAGCAACAATGGTAGTACACTTTCGTTGTGTACCGTCTGTCTGGCGAAAGCGATAGTGAAACGTGAACTAAAGTATAAATGTTTTAAACAACATACCTCTCACAGTCCAGTTGATTACAATGCAAAAAATAGCCCATATAAGTCCTTAGTACAGTGACTGGTAGTATTATAGGAAAGGAATATCACATGATAACGTCGTAATGAAAAATCCATCAGAACTGCCCGCATGTTCTCTCGTCACGGTCTTGGCTAGAGCAACAGGGCCAATTGGTGATGAACGTCATTTTATTAAGTTCATATGGAAAAGGAAGCAAGACCTATCACAGCATCGAGAAAAACACCGTAAAGAAATAGTTTAGTTCCGGTCGCCCAACCATCAACATGGCACCAGGTTGCTACTTCACAACACCTGCCTAGACAAAAAAAGGATATTGAGAGCGAGCAAAAGAGGTGGGCTGATGATCTTGACCGAAAACAACTCTGAAGAACATCACTTCTCACGGTGAACTCCGGTGAAAAACGGTCACAGGCGAGAGCTCGGCTTCGGTTTTCGCATAGAGAGATTGTGTACATGAAATGAATTTCGCAGGCACTCTTCAGCAGCACCACAGAATTCACCGATCGAGTGAAGCGAATGCTTCCTCCAAGAAATCGAGGGCCTAAGGAACGTGCTAATTTTCCAAGGTCTGTCGCCAAGTGAAAATCTGATCAAAACAACCTCGACCGGAACGGTAACCAGGACATTTCTCACGCGAGCACTATATAATCAGCGAGAACGATGCCTGAAAGCAGTTTGGACGGAATGCCTAAAAAACTGATTCCGCTATGATTTTCATATAAGGATCTGTCATCCCTTTTGTGGATCCGCACAATGATCGATTACAATCAGTCCTTCGCCGACCCAGACTGACCCCATGAATTTCGTTAGCTCCGATGTTAACATTTTACTACCATCCTCGAAGAAGGATGGCGATAATCCATCTGGTCTAGCCGCTTCATACCTATTCAGAAAACCTACCTCCCACATCACCTCCAGGTCGAATCACCATCATCGTTCAGTGCGAAACAGCAAGGCAAGCCTCACTGACCGCTGCCTTTTCCCCAGAGTTACACGTTTGTATAAAAGAGTGAATATCCAACGGGAACAGGGAGTGGACCTACACAGGCGGGAAAAGATAAGATGCTGCTGCAGCCAACACACGGAACACAGTATAACTCTACAAACGAACGTGTTTTCAATCATTCTGATTCGATAGCAAATGACAGCACGATCGCCACTGTTCACGGTTCACTGCCATATCCCTCAGCGTCTCCAGCCAGCAAGCCGACGAGTCTTTCGGATCCCAACCACGAAGGCGTGAGACACCTACTTTACTTAAGTTCGCTGTACATTTTCTCATTCAACGTTGCCGCGTCATCTGTTGGCCTCCACATGGCTTCTTCCATTCCTTAGAAGGAACACAAAATAGGGCACGATATGGTAGATGAGTGTTCGTCATACGCAACACGTGACCCAACCAGCGTAGTCTACTAAGTTTCATACGCTGAAACAAGCTATTTTCAGAAGTGGCACCAAATACTAGATTTCTGACCTCTACATTACTCACCCGGTCACTCCATCCAATCCTAGCCATACTACGTAAACATCGGTGGTCGAAAACCTCCAACCGACGAAAATCGCCCACAGGCGTACTCCACGTCTCGCAATCATACAACGGAACTGAACGCACTGCAGCACATACACACGACCTTTCAACTTCAGTGAAATATCAGGCCGACGCCACAAGTGCTTCAATACAGCGTATCTGCCCGAGCCTTGGATATACGCATACTTACCCCCACTGCCGAGCTACCATCGTTCGACACGCAGCTACCAAGGTAGGTGAACCTGTCCACAGTCGTTAGTTCTTCTCCATCCAGTATCAAGTTCGGCGCTGCTGTCGTCCAGTCCTGTAACAGTACTTTGCACTTTGAAGGTGCAAACCACATGCCAAACCGAGCAACCGATTTCGACAGCCTATCTAGAGCGCATTGTGCATGGTCCGCAGATTCGAACAGGCACACAACTTCGTCTGCGTAATCTAAGTCGCATAGCTTCCCTCCACCTCCCAATTCGACTCCTACATCCCGGAGATCTCCTAAAGCATCTTCCATCACCTCGTCCATGACGAAGTTGAACAGGAATGGAGAGATGGGACACCCTTTTCGAACGCCACTAGTCGTTTCGAATGAACGTGACAGTTCACCGTATACCCTAACGCGACCATAGGTATGCGAGTACAATGCTCGCAACAGGTTCACAAACTTCGTTGGCATGCCCTTCCGGTTGAGAGCACTGAGTAGTGCCGATCGATCCACGGAGTCGAAAGCATCTTTCAGGTCGAAAAAGATTACGATCGTAGGGCAGCGGTGCGTGTGGCGCGTTTCGGGTATCTGTCGAAGAGTGAATATTTGGTCGATGCAACCTCGACCTGGCCGAAATCCGGCCTGTTGTTCGCGGATATTACTCTCGCGAATCGGCGTCAAACGGCACAGCATTATCAAAGCTAGCACCTTAGTGACTATCGGAATTAAACTAATCCCACGATGATTGCTGCAGTCACTCCGTGTACCCTTCTTGAAGACGGGTATAATCAGTGACTCACCCACGATAGCGGGATATGCTCCTCGTTCGAAATATCACGAAGCAAGGAGGTAAGTGATTTCATCAGCTCTTCTCCACCCAGTTTGAAAAGAACTGGGGGAAGGTCTTCGGGACCGGCAGCTTTCCCCCTTCAGAAGCCGAACATTCGACTGCACTTCCACTTCCGTTGGGGGACCAAGTGACACCTCCCAAGGATTCACAACTCCAGACGTTGGACTAGATACGATAGCGTATGGCCAATTAAACTGATCCTTGAAATGTTCTGCCCAACGGTCCAGCCTTTGTTGTCTACCATGGATGAGCTCTCCATTCTTATCGCACACGACTTCACTAACCGAAGTTCGCCGCCCACCGCTGTTGCGTATAAGCCTAAACAGTCTTTGACTGTTACCTGAAGCGGACGCCACTTCCATCTCTTCGGCTACCTTAACCCACCATTTTTCGCGGTCATTCCTAAGCAGAAGAACGACTACGGTTCTCAATCAAAGCCTTTGGTTCTAATAAGAACCTGACCGCAAGGCAGCAGTGTACAGCTGAGTGGGCGCCCATCTACTTCTTCCACTCGTTTTTCCGACTGAGCTGCTAACTCAGATCAACCCCCAACTTGGAGGACCAGGAGACTATTTCGTCAGGCCTCTACCCACTGACCTTCCAGGCATGATTGGATCTTCGGCTTGAGATAAACCATCCTGTATAGCTCGTTGGATCAAGGAGGCACGCAAGCCGTCACACCACGTCGAGGTGTAGTCTCGTTGTGACAGCAGGTCGAATGAACAACCGGTACCCATCTGCGTGCTTCCAGGATTGCGGACACGGGAACGGCCACGATCCAGGGGATTGGGCGTGAATAAAGTAAGCTGAAGACTATCGAATAAGCTGCCGTGGACAAGCAGCGGCAGTGTCGAGATCACAAGAGCCGCCTTGTCCTACTGCGACGTGACGAATTTGGTCCGCCAACCAAATAAGGCACATGATAGCTCTCCTATCTTTTATTTTCGTATCATCGGCTCGGATTCTGTAGTCCACCAGTGTGTCACTGGAATATGTCCTGCTCCTGTTCTCTCGCGCTTTCCCTCAGATAGCCTCTAAATCTACCCAAACCGGCTTCTGTCGGCTGCTGTACTTCTTCGTCCCTGACTCTTCTTTCAAATTGGCCACTTTCGATGTACGAACACTGATCCAGATAGCTTAACAGGGGCGTTTATCCCGTGCATTGGGGACCCTTAACACTGCCCCAAGTCTCTACCTCTGGCATCCGACTGACATATCCACCTAGACTTTTCGCAAAGTTTCATCTGCGTCTTCTTTTTGGGGACCTTGTGGTCGCGGCGTCTGGCGTTGGTGTGGCTCTCAGTGAGAGGGCTGAATATGCACAACTTGACTAGATCCCAGCTGACAGTCGGCGAGGTGCAATGGGACTTAGAGGTCCGTTCAAAATAAGCAGCCGTTGCTGTGACAGACGCAAATAGTTTGTCGTCTAGGCTTACTTGCTAACAGATTACAGCCCCTTGTCTCGATTCCTGTAGTTCTGAAAATGTGGGACGATTGTCGGCTTTGCGTTCAGACCACCAATTGTTTCTAGCTAATACGAGCTCCGAGCGCTCAAACAGACGGTATGCCAACTGGCGTCCTCCCTTTTCGAGTCAGCAGTGGACCCAAATAGACCACATTGCCATTAGCTACAGATGGCGGGGGCTATCTATAACATTGACGGTCTTAGTGCCCATGGGCTTTGATGGGCGCTCAAAACGCATGTTGCAGCGTCCCTTAGATTGCGAGAAGCTATCTAACCCGAATCGCCTATCAGTCTTTCGCAATGCACTGGTTGAGAATCTAGGATTGCCTCCGCCTCAAAACATCAATGTGCACTGTCGATTATCAAGAATGCTTTGCATTCTGCTGACTTAGTGGCTTTTGGCCTGACCCGTCGCGCTGTGACGCCCTGAATGTCTTCTGAGTCTTTGCGCCTTCTTGATGCACGTCAGTCCATCCCGGCTGGTAACCAGTGAAATGAAACACGGCTCGTAACGAGACGTGAACTCCACACAAGCTTTTAGATATTCCGGCAAGCGTCCGGTGGCCTGCTATGTTAGATCTACCAACAGATGGGGGAGATCTTCAAAAAAGTCCGAGTCCGGCTCCGCCGGGCTTTTATCAGCTGTTCAAAGTCGGAGAACTTTAAATCATATATTTATAATGTATGTATATATTGAACAAATATGAATGCAAATTATGTACCATATGCTTCATCCCCCGACTGGTTCGTTTCGAATCAATGTTCCTTAGAATGATTAGCGAGAAATCAGTCAACTCGGTGGGGGCGCCGGCCATTCTTTTTCGTCTTCCTATTCTGGCGGAATGAGGGCATGACTTCCGCAGCAGAGGCTTTTGGGTAGGCCAGTCATTTGGAAGCACTCCGACAAAAGTTCAGGACAAATAGCCCACTCAGAGCTTCAGGCACCCACCCCCGACGATTCTGACGCATTTGAAACCAAAGGTAAGTAATAAACGTTTAACTGTTTCAGCTGGAACGAAGCACCCGAAGCGGCTTTCATCGAGCACTCAGAAAGACTGCTGTTTGTGTAGGAGATTGTCTGCGGTTCACTCATACTTAGATGAGGAACGCATAAAGACATTACTCCAAGGATTAACAAAATGAATCTAGGCCATTTAGCGGTATTCAAATTACAACTAGTGAAAACAACCGTTCTCTTATCCCATGTGCGTTCACCATACTGAAAAACGACGGGCTGACATGTGTAGCTCAGCGCTTATGCAATGATTTTGAAGAGCTAGACAAAACGATTTTACGTTTCACAACAATGCCGACTGTGTCGGCCAAGGACGTGCATTTCATTCCATGGGTAAGTGAACGGTCTCTATCGCCTAGGGCCTTTATCATAGCACAGCGTTAAACAGCAGGATAGAGTCCACTGATCGCTGGTTTTCTGGCCTTGTTGCACGTTGCGATGGGAAGAATGGATACAGAAAGCGGAAGTTCAAAGGGAACATTAGAACAGGAAAACCGCTAAATATTTAAACCCAACGTCCAAAACCAAAATGCAAAAAGAACATTGAAAAGTAATACTCGTCATCAAGATTTGCAGAAGAGCATATAATGATACAATACAATCACGAGCACATGAAAATGAAGTTAGATAGATGAAAAGAATAACTGAAACAGGAGAGCAAAGAGCAGGAAAGGGCTTGAATTCGAAGGGGCATATGGGGTATTTGAGCGAAAACAGAGAAAGTGAAGACATAAGCATTCCAAAAACTTGGGTGGCTCCAGTCCAGCCCATGCTGATGAAAACGTATCTATCGCAATTTGCGTGTGTGCGCAGACCAAATCGAATACAGATTGTATCCAAAATAAACACTGAACCCGTGAATTTGAATGCACAGAGAAAAGAAAATATATACTAGGACGATAAGGGGGAATCCATAAAACAGATGGCGTGGTTTCCGAGTTTCATAGTACTGTAGTAGTTCAAATGCGTGCTGAAACCCACCAACTACGACCGAACCCAAACCGAAAACCACAGTGCCAACGATAGAAATGCGCATTAGCCCAGGGCGGTTTCGATTCAACGATAAGTAGCCAAACACCGTTGGCAAAAGGCTACCGAAACACCAAACGTACTCCCAGAGATTGGATTGAGGAAATGGCCACTGTGATGAAGAATTTTGGTACTGAATGGAACCAACAGTACAAACTAACCTTTTCAACCAGGAGTCGCGTTTTAAGACCGAATCGTAGACATAATTCCGGAAGTAGGCGGACGAACATGAGAATCCAAAGCAATAAATGAAGCATAAAAACTAGACGAATACGTCGCTTGAGGACCGGCCTGGAAGAGCAAAGGTGATGCTTAAAACATAGAACGGAAATCCAAAAATAGGAAAATGGACAAATTACAAACTATTAAATAGACCTTGGAGCCTTGACAAGCATTATGCTGTCCTTATTTCCGTTTCTCTAGAAAACAAAAGATTACAAATCATCGCAGGATGTTCGAAAAAAAGCTGATAATCGTCTTAATACTCTGTAACTATCTACGCTGACATGAAATAACCTTTTGAATTTAGCGACAATCAAAACTATGAGAGTAACTATAATCGTATCCAAGGTGTAAGGCCTGAAAGCGGAGGAACAAATCACTTTGAAAACTCACTGCTGATGAGGACAAAAAAACCAAACGGGAAACCTATCTTTAGATTACATCGGCCGGCGAGCAGATATTTTAATAATGGCTTAAAGAATATCGTGCCATGGACTAGCCGCTATACTGGGACATGGATGGAGAAACTGACACCAACAGAACTAATTCGTCTAACTTCGAGAACCATGAACCCCGCAGTGATGCTACGACTTTCATTTGCATTCCACCTAGCCGCTCACCGTTTTAAGAAGCAGCTTGTATCAAAGAAGTCAATTCATACAAACGACCCAGAAATATTTTTCTTTTCAAATCTATTACTTGGTCTCAATCGACCTTTGACTTAGCACTAGAGGTGCGAATTCAGCGTCGCTGATCAGATTTCTCCAGGAAATTTAACGTAAACGAAAACACCGGTCTTTTTCACGAGTCCAAAGCGAGAATTTGTGCTCATCAGAACTGTTTTTCTCTTTTCCACTGTGTAGCGGGAATGACTTTGGAAATGTGAAAATACTGGCATTAAGACTTGTCCTCACAACAAGCCACATGACAATATGTGGGCGACTTTTGCTACTGTACACGTTCATTGCTACGCAAACTGGAACACAGGAAGCGTTTGCAAGTGATTCTACAGCAGCGGCTCGAGTCCGACAGACATTCTTGCAGAGAAACAGTTAGTGAAGCAGATATGATTATTAGCATCAGGAAGCAAGAATCGAACTGGGAAATCGTGAGCCGTGTGAGCCAGATCATGCAGATGACGTCGTTTTTCTGTTCAAATCCGCGGACCATGTACAACATGCATTAGACAAATTCGAGGGCTGTAACCCCATTCGGCATGTGCTTTTCATCTTCAACGTGTAAAGTGCTGTTACACGACCAGATGGCTGTTGCCCCGAACTTAATATGAATGGAGAGCAACCAATGAATATGAGCCGTCTTATTTACCTCGGCAGCTGCGCGTCGAACAATGGTAGCACAAGAATAGAGAGGAGCATGCATATACCGAGGGCCCAAGTGGCTTACGCTGGACTGAAGAACTTCGGGCATCGGCCTGATATTTCACTGAAGTTGAAAGATCATGCATACTGCGCCAAAGTGCAAAAGACCTGTATGGCGAGGCTGAAGGCGTTCATCCCATGAAGGCGTTCGATCATCGATATCTACATCATCAGCATCGTTCGGCGTTAAACAACAAGGCCAGCTTCACTAACCGCTGCTTTTTCCCCAGGCGTACATGTTTCTATGAAAAGAAAGAATATTCAAGGGGAACAGGGACTAGACCCACACGGCCGGGAAAAGAACAGAATGCTGCTGTAGCCAACACACGGAACACAGTATAACTCTACAAACCCATGTGTTTTCAATCATTCTGATTCGATAGAAAATGACAACACGATCGCCACTGTTTGCGGTTCACTGCCATATCCTTCAGTGTCTCCAACCAGCAAGCCGACGAGCCTTTCGGACCCCAACCAAGAAGGCGTGAGACACCTACTTTACTTAAGTTCGCTGTACATTTTCTCATTCAACGTTGCCGCGTCATCTGTTGGCCTCCACATGGCTTCTTCAATTCCTTAGGAGGAACACAAAATAGGGCGCGACATGGTAGGCGAGTGTTCGCCTAACGCCATACGGGATCCAACCAGCGCAGTTTACTGAGTTTCATACGCTGAAACAAGGTATTCTGAGAGCCGGCACCTAGTACTAGATTTCTGACCTCTACATTACTCGCCCGGTCACTTCATTCAATCTTAGCCATTTTACGTAGGTATCAGTGATTGAAAACCTCTAGCTGACGAGTATCTCCCACACGCATAATCCACGTCTCGACCGCACAACGGAACTGAGCGCACTGTGGCACAGTACATATGACTTCTCAAATTCGGCAAAATATCAGGTCGACGCTACAAGTGCTTTAGTCCAACGTAAGCTGCCCTAGCACTGGATATACGTGTATTTACCTTCACCCTCCAGCTACCATCATTCGACACGCAGCTACCAAGGTAACTGAATTCATCTAAAGTTGTTAGCTCCTCTCTATCCAGATTAAAATTTCGAACTACTGTCGTTTAGTACTGTAACAGTACTTTGCAATTTGAAGGTGCAAAGCACGATACCTGAAGCAACCGGGTATCTTAACCCATCAGTTTTCGCGGTCATTCCTAAGGCTTATGGTCAACTGACGCTGCAACCGTCGACGCATCTTATTCACCTTTTTGCAGTTAGGCAGTTTGCGCTTTTGCTCCATTAGACCTAGTGACCCTTGCGAGGTCCGGCGTCTTTGACGGAGGCTGGTCCTAAGACCACAGGCGAAATCTGCTGAAAAATGTACAGCCTGCTTTTCATTTGATCGTACTGCTAGTCCACATCGCTGCTCCTCGAGTCTGTCAGTTAGTCGGACGGTTTCTGTCCCTAGCTGTGGCGAACAGCCGAATCAGACAAGTTAAACGGCCAATCGGACTTAAGGCCTGCGTCAATGGCCATTGAACTGCAAAAATCGTATTAAAACTAACGCATGGCCCGACTCGACGTACGTGGTCCAGTACGATCTACGATTCTGGACAGAACCGCGCCAACGGTAGCAAACTGCGATATGATCAATCTGATTTAAAGTACTTGTCGAGTTAGAGCGCCATTTCGCAGTGCGACGCGAACTGTCAAAAATTCGTGCTGGATAGGAATAAATGATTACCTGCACAGAATTGGAGAAGTCTTTCCCCGTTGTCTGTCCGCTGTGCAGGCAAGGTGCATCGCCCATCTAAACAGGACTCCGATTCATTAGGTTCTGCAACCTGTACATTAATATCATTTACAACCACTACAATGTCAGAGCTTTTGCTCTTTCGAACAGGGGTGACGAGGCCATCGTAAAACTCGTCTCTCTCCATGTCAGTGCTGCAGTCTGTTGGAGCGTATGCCGAGATAACAAATAATCTACGCCTAACACTACCATCCTTTCGGACGCCGACTGATCCCTGCAGTCTGATGGCACACACGCGACTGTTAACAGGGATCCAGTCTAAAAGGGTTGATCCACAGTTTGAGCTGCTTCGTCTCCTGAAGTGCGAAGAAAATATCTTGACGAGACGTTCGGCGCAGTCTGTGGAATAACATTACTCAAATCATGAATTCGTGTTTCACTGACGCAGCAGACATCAATCGAAAGTGAGTCCACTGTCAGAGTCAGACACGCCTGTTGGCCAGCCTGCATTAAAGTGCGCACATTGGAGGAACCCAGATGCAGAGGCTGACGAGGCTTGAGAAAATGTGAGCTAAGACTGAAAACCACCTACTGCACTACTTGACAATAAACCGTTGCGAGTATCGGGCGTGTTATCAATGGAGATACTATGGGTAGGCAGAAGGGGCAAATAGATTGGGTTGGAGACAGAAGAGGCAGGTTGAATAAAAGAGAGGGAACTCAAGGCAGTAACATACTTATCACTACCCATCCCATCTGCGCTCGACGCAATTGGCAGCATGGTCCTGATTATCCTGCGCGACGACCGATGCAGTATGGAATTATTTGTAGGCGTGTAACTCATGGGGAATAATGGACGGGTACTGCTGGAGAGTCCAGCCGCTAAACAGGAGAACGATTGGGGTTCTCAACCAAAGCCTTTGGTTCTGACAAGAACGTGACCGCAAGGCAGCGGGGCATAGCTGAGTGGAAACCCATCTACTTGGATTAATTATTCTTCCACTCGTTTTTCCGACTGAGCTGCTAACTCAGATCAACCCCCAACTCGGAGGACCAGGAGACTACTTCGTCAGGCCTCTACCCATTGACCTTCCAGGCATGATTGGATCTTCGGCTTGAGATAAACCATCCTGTACAGCTCGTTGGATCGTGGAGGCATGCAAACAGTCATGCCACGTTAAGGTGCAATCTCGTGATACTACTGTAGTTGCATTTTACCTTGGGGTCTCACATTGGGTGGCGTCTTCGGGCACACAGGATGTTCGAATGCCATTTCCCACTCGGAGGCACCTGTGGCATCAGCACGACACCTGGTTACCGATTAGCGGTCGGGTAACCTACTGCTAGGGTTGGTCCTGTTACATGGCCCAATAACATGACTGCTTGGGACAGCTGCAGTGGTCACGTTTTACGCGCGCCCACAGAATCCCGGTGGATTGATTCGCAAAAATCTGGTTGGACCACGGTGTTCCGTTAAATGAGATGCACATAAGTCATCAGGATCCGTGGTTTAGACAATTCTTGCATTGGAACCCTTCTTCCTCTGTAGTTCTTCACCATGTTAAGCACCAGTTGACTTCTTAATGTTTCTCGTTTTTTTTGACCTTTAAATAGACGGCGCCGTGAAGTAGCAGAGGTAAAGCACAATGCAGGAATACTGTTTGGAAAAACGGGAACCAAATCACATGCTTCACCCAACTTCTCCGGACCGAACCAGTCCCGAAAGATCACGTAGGATTGGGAGTGAAGGCGCATCCTATCCGTATTGACGGCCGAGAATTAGCTGGAACCTAACTGGGGCTTCACCCGGAAGCATAACATCCCCATTTTATAGCCAGCCAGACCAAACTTCAAAAAATGTATGATTAATTTGAGTTCAACCCCAAGAAGCTTGAACACTGTTGACAACGATCATCGAATTCGATAAGTCATGTCAGCGCGGGTTGGTTTCCGCTGGATGGATTTCACAGGCTGGCTGCCATTGGACCACTGCGAATGAGCCGCATAACCGAGTTTGGAATTAGACTACGCGAGCTGAAAATCGCAAAGAATAAAACCCACCTTAAGCCACTTTAAGTTTGTCCGGATTATCGAGCACAATTTCACAAACAAAGCTTGAAAATACTGAAATTTTTCTCAGTAACTCACCCATGGTTATACTGTGGCGCTACTCTTTCACGATGCCGAAAATCCGAACCGTCGGAACCGGGCACACGGTAACCGGACCTCGATGCCATGAAGGCAAAATTTAAATGTGCAGGGCCGCCCTCCGGATGATCCTCAAGGTCATCTAAATGGAATTCACTACAGTTGGCATGTGAACGTTCCCTCAGTCATTTGATTGTAAAACTTGCCTTGAGAAAGACTACCCACGGTGGTCGAAACGTTGGCGCATTACATCTACCAACAACGCTGTGTTATTAATATTATATCATTCACAATAAAAACCAATACATGGCGCATCGATTTTTCGATACACTCCTTACGTCGTTTGGTCCGGAATTCACTACAGTTCAGTGCATTTCGGTTCTGTCTCAGTTGGATTACAGGACTATGCGGCGAGATGCCTGATCGCCCAGGTTCTTGCACCGAGAGCTCCTTGGATCTGATGGCGCTTCGACAACAGGAGGGTGGAAAGCCCTCTTCAGTTCCTACAAGGGAGGAAAGAATGGATGAGATGTTTTCCTCTCGACCATCTCCTCAACCTCACAATTCACACACTGTCCTCCTCAAACACAGTTAGCCATGCATTGTCTAGCCTCCCTTTAAATTTACGTACTGACCGAACCTCGACCATTTCTTCCGGTAACTTATTCCAGCCATTCACCACTTGTGTGGCAAGCGATTTGCCCGTCAACCCGGTTATTACGTGTTCTCGCAAAACCGTTTTCCCGTTACCTCAGTGTCTCGTTCCCCCTTACCTAAAATAGGGCTCCACGGTGACTCCATATCTCGGCCAGACCCTTAATGATCTTGAAGTTCTGTGTCAAGTCACCTCTTTCCCCACGTTTTTCCAGGGTTTATAAGCCAAGCGCCCTCAGCCTCCGTTCGTAATTAATGTGCCTCAAATTCCCAAAATACCATGTAAAAACACGTTGAAACCGTTCCAGCATTTTACTTTCTTATACCGTATGTGGTTTATATGTCTTCAGATAGCACTGCAAGTGCTGCCGTATAGATGTCTTGGACAATGTCAAAAGAACGTTAGGCTTCCTAGATCCTACGGTCCTCTTAAGTTGATGTAAGGCACACCACGCCTTCTTGATTGCTTTCCCACATTGCAGACTATGTTTGAAATCTGCACTCACGGCTATGTCGAGATCACTCACCTGCTGAGGCTGTTCCGTGGCGGTCTGATGCCCGGGTGGACCCATGTGGCAAAAGGAATTTGCTTCTCCTTCCATGAGCCGCTGACGTGTGTCCAAGTCCAACGGAAGATCCCCGCCCATCGACCACTGGTAAACTTCATCCAGATCCCTCTGGATAGCCTCACTGTTTGCTGTCCCTAATAGTTTGATATCGTAGGCAAACGCCAGATGCGGATTTTTCAATCCATTAGCTATGTCGTTGACACATATCGGGAAGAGCAATGGCCTTTAGACAGACCCTTGAGGCACCCTGCTGTGTAAGAATCCTCTCTCCGATAGACACCCGTCTACTCTTGCCCTGAAAGATCAGCCCTTAGACATTGTGGTGTCCAGTTACTCACCTTATCACCAATTTCAAAAACCCGCACTTTTTGGTCAAGAAGCCTATGGTTCACGGAAACAGAAGCCTTTTGAAAGTCCAGGTAGCAGACTCATGCCCTTTCGCCCCTGTCAGTTCAACCTGTTACTTCGTCCCGAGAGCTTATGGGGTTGGTCAGACAGGAACGTCCGTGCCAAAATCCGTGCTGCTCCATCATCATTAACCGGTTAGCCCCTCAGGTGATTGAGTCTCCTGCTGCGAAGCGCTCTTTCCAGAGTTTTCAGCGTGATGGATGTCAAGCTTACCGACCTATAGCTACTACAGTTGTCTCTGTCCCCGCCTTTATGCGCTCGTATGGTGGTTAACGTCAGCCAGTCGTGGGTAGCCGCCATTCATCCAACGACAAGCTAAAGATCTGGGTGCAAGATTTCACTAGGATTTCCGCCAGTGGCTTTAATATCGCTGGATGGATCCCACCAGGCCCCGCTGCTTTTGCCGCATCCATTTTTGTTAAGCTATCCCACACTTCCTACTCCGTGATTGCTCCGTACGGCAACTCATTTCATTCGAAAAGACTCTAATGATCTCAGTGGTCAATCGAGATTTCAGGGTTCTTTTAGTGGTGCTTGAATGATTTAGCATTCACTATTGCCAGTTTTGTTCTCCGGTTCGAATTCATTTTGCCGCAGAAGTCCCCTAAGTGCTAAAATGAGAAGTAATTAGACCTCTGCTTTTTTACTTGAAAGAACGTCCATTTTTTTCTGTTTCAATTTTTTCACAAAATACCAATGAAATAAATTTTGATTACTCGATCCGCTTTGAAACACCCGTATTCCATCTCTCTCAAGCCGGGACTTATCAGCACCTTGTGTTTCCAAGTGATATTTGGGATTGCTGGCTTCAAGCTACGGTCGCTTTAATGCGGATAAATTTTGTGCCTGCATTTACCTAGAGCTGGCTTGCCAAATCCTCGCACTATTTCTTCGCGTTCTTTCGTTGGCGTCTTGCCTGAACATCTCCTCACTGCAGACCACCCACAGAACCCTCAGTATCTGGACATTTCGAACATGCCGCCCTTAAATCTGTGATCTTCTACCGATTACAAGTTTAGGCATTTCGACCTTCTGTTGCGCGCGTGCCACTCTCTCCCCCTACTTTTCTGTTGGCTTATCGTCCAACGTTCTCGGAGCACACCCTTCCCAAGCTACACCCTTTTCAAGGGTTGGCGTCCATGCCTTTATGTAGCACTCCATATGTGGCCACAACCTCACCCTGTATAAAGAGGTAAACACTTCCGGCTTCCTGCGTGTTATTGCGGACCATAAACCAAACAGCTTCCTGTTGTTTTATGAGGGGCAGCTTTGCAGGTCGAGCCCCATTTATTGCCTGCTGTTATGGATATCCCCAGGTCCTGGTCATCTGGGCCGCACCAAATCAAACATTCGCATTTTCGACCACTAAAGTCCACCCTTCTAAGGCGTCCATTGTCAGGTGACTAGTACTTTTGTTTATCGGCATAATCCACTTTCCAACCCACTCAAAAATATTTTTGTCCCTCGCCAATCTGCAGGACCACTTGCTCTCAAGACCCTCAAGTCGCCCGCAAAGGTATAGCAAAACAGCAACAACTGGCACAAAGTCGTTTACATAGAGAAGGAAGGGTAGCGACCCGAGAACTGACCCTTGAGTCACCCCACTTGAAACCCTTAATTGCTCTGAACTTTTGTTTCCTACTCCTACATCTACAAATTTTCCTCCATCCGAGAACATTTGGAGGTTCGAGGGACAGCCTTCATCTAGTGAATCCACGCTTTACCCTGCCGAAAAGCGATTGTTTCCAAACCAACCTCTTAAGACAACAGCCAAAGATACAGACGAGGCTCACAGGTCGATGGATTTCTACCTTGTGAGATGCCACCACAGGGGCCAAAGTAGTAAGACATTAGCAAAGTTGAAGTCCACACAAAATAACTAGCAAAAGTTCGCTGGTTGGATAGGATTGTCAAATAGTGGCTGACTGACATTGGCTGCGACCGCCGCGCTCCTCAGCTTGAGTCTCCTTAAACCACTTCCAATTACGACATTTGATTGCATCTCCCGATGAAATATTTTGGGGTTCTTTTTCACTATGTCTGCAGATTTTCAATTGAAATATTCTCCTCGCTGCTTTCTGTAATTTATTTCCCAGTTCTCCATATTTAGCCTAGTGCCCGCATCTACTTTCTGTTTGGGAGAATGTGCATTTTTACCAGCCTTTGTCTCTATTCCACGGTGCTCCCATTAGTTCGGTTAATTCTTTTGCTTTTCCCTCTCGAATGGGAGCGATTCTTCTTGGAGCTGAGGAAATTTTTTGTTTATCTTTCACTTTCTTTATCTTCAACTTCCCGATTCTAGCCACCAATGATCCAGTCCAGTAAGCCCGCACTGGCCTGTAGTTCTCCTACTTCCAACTTCCTGAAATGTCAGTTTTTGAGAAACATCACCTTCCTCAGTTAGGTGGGCGAAAGTGACCATTGCGTGATCACTCGTGCCTAGGACGATATTTTCCGGACGATATTTTCATACTTATAGATAAGCTGATGGAAAAGTGATGAATGTTGGCCTAATCTAAACCTCGTGTTTCCCATCACGTGTCGATTTAAGGCCTTATCCCCCTGGCATCGCGTGAAAGTTTCCCCACCGTACCTAATGCGTCCCTTCCCGTATGCCGTTCAATCCCATGATGAATAAAACCCCTCATTATTGGCAGCACGTTAGCCTCCACAAATAACTGCTCCGGTGAACGAGTCAGTTACCGCTTTGGCGTTCGGTTCTCTGCAGAAACTTACATTGATTGTTCTCCTATTTGAGGCTTAACGTAAACTGAGCAGATACGCAAAAACTTTGGTGCTCAAATTTGCCTGTGATTCCCTGTGTACCAGGCCCTCCATTGTTTGTGGGGCGGTACCACCCCCACGCCTGCCTCTGCCCGGCAAAGTGGTTTGCCACATTCTGCTGACAGTGGTCCATTTCAGAATGCCATAACTCGTAGACTTAAAATAATATGGCATTTTTCTCCCACCCTTGGCAATCATGTCCATACATCTATCCATTTTACTGCGTATTGGCTTAAAGAGCCACGGCACTCGCATCCTTTACCCGATCCACCTAAAATCTCATCCCATCCGGGACACCAGGCCCAATCCTGAGGTGTCACCCCATATTTTGCCAATCCTCTTGAAGTTGAGGGCTAGGGCTCCATGGGGACTTTCATCCCTTCGCCCAAGTTTGTTCACTGCCCCATCTTTTCTTGTTTGTACAAGCGCTATTTTCTCTTTTTCCACACCGTCCTATTTCACCAGTGAATCCTCAAGACCGCCGTCCTCCGCACCCTTCTGTGGGCTATACGCGGATGCCTATAGCTTGGCCTAAGCACACCTTTTGTCTGTCTGTTTAAGTTCATCCTCAACTAATAAAATCGCTCGGTTCCCCATCTTTATGGTTTTTGGTTCGTTCACCTCTTTGCTGGGGTTCTTCCCTGTGAACTCATTTATCGGTTGTTTCTGTAGTTGGTTGCATCCTTCCTAGGGCTTCTGAAGACTTAGCGGGATCCTTGGTACTTTCTTCCTGCTGGACGATCTTAGTGGCTTTGAGGTCTACCTGAAGATGGTGAATGCGTTTGCCTGTCTGGCTGCAATCTTACATCTTGTACATGTTTAAATCATCCAGCCACGTCATTGATAAACAACGAAATGGGAGCTTGTATTGCCAAAGCAGTTCACATGTGCCTAAGTCTTGCACACATCGCAAGAAATGCCACTACACGTCTGCTTTCCGCAGATTCTCGATGATCATGGGTAGGAACTGACGGAATTTTGCAGGTAAAAGTGTAAAGCAGCACAATTAAAGGGTGAGGTAAATTGCCCGCAATAATCTTAAACTTAGGGCAAAAACGTTTGTCAGACTAAAAGTGAAATGTACTATACCGGAAAATTACTTTATCAGAAAAAATTCTGGGAGGCTATAATATGATCAACAAGTTGCTTGGATAAATTTAAGAACATTTTTTTCGAAAATCTCGCTGAGAAAACATCGGTAAACCTGGTAATGGACAGAGCAGCCACATTAAAGCGTTTCAAAAGTATGGTCACATTCAAGAGAATATTCTTCGTGCCATTTTAGTGTCCAGAATTCATTCAATGATAGGTATGCTGCCTTGCTAGTTACCCCTTCCGGGTCCGTTTAATTAGGTATACTTGAAAAAACAGAGATCATAATGCCTGATCGGCTTCATTTGTCGCCCCGTTCATAGGCACCACTTTACTGTTGCTGTGGTCTTCCCTGCCAGTAGCTGAGTGATTTTGTGGAGGAAGCCAGATCACCTATGAAGAGCGGGAACAAGAGTAGACCTAACACTGGCCCCTGCGCAACGCCGTCCGTTAAGTTGTTCTTGGCAGGCAACCTATCCCTTGTCGTGAATTAAAATGTCCTCCTTCAAAGAAGGGCTTTTACCCACTGGAGCACCTAGTCCTCAATATCAACGGATTCTAAATAAATTGGAAGCAGTTGACTTACTGAAGCGGACATCTCAGTGAAGTCAAGGTTACACACTTTAATCTGCTGGCCCTCATCCAGTTATTATGGGTTCCTGTTTCAGTTCTAGTTCATTTCCAGGACTTCGTGGCTAGATGCTCAGTCGTGCAGATTCTTTTTTTAACTCTAACTGTCGCTCTCGCCATGATTTTGCAGGAAAATTATTAACTTTCTTAATCCCTCAGCTGACTAACTGTCTTGTCCAAACAAAGACAACCTTGCATCTTCTAGCCCCTTTTCGAATTCATTCATCGACATCGCCATGCTAACTTGCTCTGTTAGCTTGTTCCATTCCCTCACCACTCGTACGGCAGCCGGCATTTACATTCTCACTTATGATCTTTCCGTTGCCTCTCAACGTTTCTTTCCTTCTTATCCGGGATAGGGCCTCGCGGAGACCCATTAATTCGGTTAGGCTCTAAACAATCTTGAATACCTGCAGTTATGATCACCTTTTTTCCGAATTCATGGGAAAACGACCCACGCTCACAACTGGTTCTTACTCGCCCAACTCTGGATGCACCGCCGCCCAGCGGGCGACCAGAGCTTTTTTGGATCCAGCCGCGTTGGTACTAGTGACGGCGATGTGGCAGTAGGTTCCCCAGTGTAATCAACCTGCTGGTGGAGAACCTAGCTGTCGTCTGAAGCATTGTGTGGCTGCACTGCAACATTAAAATGTGCCCCATGGTCTCCCTTTTTGATTTAATTGTGAATAGACCCCAAAAGTTAATGCCTCAAGGATTTTTCACTCTCATGCTTTTCAGTTAAACTGCTGCCTATAAGCAGGCATCAGACAAAGGAAGGTCCGCGGCGTATAGCCTCTTGTCTTGTGTTTTGTGCCTTTCTCCAGTCACCTTCTTGCTGTCAAACTTCTGTACATTTTTCAGAAAATTGTTGTTCTTTCGTGGGTACGGCGCCCAGGTTTGAGCCCAATACTCCAAATTTGGTCTTATGATAGTCGGTGCAGGAGCCCAAAACCTTCGGGTATCTTGTTGGATATCATTGACCTTTGTCGAAAATCTACATTATGGCTGTATTCATCCCGCTTGCGAACTTTGTGAAGGGTTTGAAATTGCAGGCAGGACCTGGGCTTCGATAACCTCCATGATATCATTCACTTTGTTCTCTGCATGCGCCCGCACGGAAGTGGGCCAATGACATTTGTTCAGTTTCATTAGAACGGCCCATTCAGTATTAATAGTAAAGATATTTCACTCGGTTCACAAGAATCATGCGCTGCGATACGATGTACGTGTGATAACTAAGCCTACTTGAGCACGAGGTGCATAAGCTGACAGAACTATACACATGTTAAGTACGAACGAACGTGAAGAAAAACATGGCTCCTTCCCGCGTAACTCCGGGCAAGAACCATTGGATATTCAGGAAAAATGAAAGAAAACTGTATTGGATCAAAAAGAACCAATGCAAGGGGTCGAGTTCTTTAAGTTATCAGCACGCAATGGCATGGGAAGAGAATAGGGAACCTGAGACCTGAGGCAAAAAGCACCGTTTGACAGGAAAGTACAAGGTCGGAGTTATGTGCCGCAGTGAGGTGATGGGGGACGGAATGGAAAGCCTGGAGCACGTCGCACAATTGAACTGAATGCTGCGAGTGACTTGTCTACATTTAGAACAGATAAGGTGCGTTAGAAGGTAGTTTTGACGGCTAAGGACATGGAGAAAAAAGTTTTGTGCGAAAGAGGGAAATTACAATTTAATGAATTGTGTTGAGGGCCATTACTGATCAAACGCATATTGCGATGAGAAAATCGCAAGGAGATGCAGGAACATGGGGAAACATGCCACAAATGGAGATATTTAACGGCGCTACGTTGTGGAGAAGTAAAAACAATTTGGAATGCATGACCATAAGTGGTGAGGAATTATATATTCAGGCATAGCCGCAAATGCGTAAGTCTAATGATGTGGGCTAGTCCTCTTTGTCGGTGCGATTTTTGGAGCGTTCAGATGGTCGGAGGGAATAATAAAGACGGTTTACCTAAGTTAGCGGTTACAAACGGCACACGTTTTGTTTTGTTTAGTAGTTGTGCATCTGATAGATGGGCTGTGGAATCTGTAGATGTCTGTGAGAAGGTTGAGCGTGGGACGGGCTTAGTGGCTTTCTAGTAAGGGTTTATGGTAACTCGCTGATATGTGATTCAGAGGTCATTGGGCATCTGGCACTGTTCTAGATTCAAGCTCATTTTTCCAGTGCTGCCTCTGGAGGGCTTAAGGTTGTTACTGACTGTTAACGACGTCCGTTGGGATCAGAATGCAAGCAGCGGATTGGCCATCGTCGAACTGCGCAATTTGTCAGAATCGGTTGGGCACTAAGGAGCGAACGCAGCATTATCCATTTATGCAGCTGGATTGGGTAGGGCCAGCTAGTGGGCATAATTTTAAATTTTGATTAGCAACGGATGGGAGGCTTGAAAACGGGAGAGAGACGAACAGCCTGGACTGGGTTCCAGCTGGGGGTTAATTTAATCAGGCAGAGGAAAAAAGTAAAACGCATGAGAATTATTGGGCAATTTCGTGATAAAATGTGACGATTTCTACGTAGTTCTGAAGGAAATAAGATGATGCAACAGGATGTGTTTATGGGCTAAAGCTGGATTTAATGGTTCGTCTGAAGAGCTTGCTGCTATCTGCTGAGCAGAATGCCGGGATTCAATCTACGGTAGAGTGATGTCGCCGGTTGCGACGAAGGACTCAGACAAGTTTATGACATACTAAACATAATTTGGAAGTCATGGGTGAAGGTAAATTGCCCGTGGGGCGTCAATCCAGCAATTTTACAACCCTAATGGACAACCGTATGATTGGCAGCAGGCTAGAAGTTACTACTATTGTGCTTACTGTGAGGGATTGATGAATTTTTTCCTGTAACGCGGTCTGTCGTACCCGAAAAAGGTGGTGGGAAAGTCAACAGCTGTAGGCTCTACTTTGTTTCGATAAGTCGCCTTTTCGGGTGCCCTGTATGATATGGTGAAGAATGCAGATCGATCAGTAAGTCATTTGACGTGCCGTTCAGTAATTCATGGACCATGTTGGAAATTTGAGGACAGGCTACAACTGGACAAGTGGTGCGACATCGACTAACTGGCATTCGAATGTATCTGGGCCAAGCGGTTAACTCATCGAGGCTTTTCTCTATTTAGGTTGCCCGTCTTCTATCGAGTTTAGAGGTGTGGGATTCGCTCTTAGGCAAGCGACCATTTCAAAGTGCTAATTACCAGAGATTCACAAGAGGTACGCTAATCATGCCAGCCACCAACCGGCGCCACAAATGCACCTAGATGTGAACCTATCTATAGGCTCATGTGGGTTTGAAGACAAAAGCGATGCACGCGTTATTCGGAACATCGTAAAGCTGCAAATAAAACTTCCACAATTGAGTGCATTATTCAGTCGGAAGTGAAAAGCGACTTCGCAAACTTTTATGTTCACAGCCTTAAGATCGCGACTTAACCGCGGATCAATTCTGAGTAGGATTTATCAAATTACCACTAAAAACAACGAAACCTTTTGAAATCAGCGCGTGCTTAGTAGTGCTTTTCCCATGACCGTAAGTATGGCTTCCGAAGATTGAGAAAAAAAAATATTGGCAGCAGGAGATTGAATGTTTTCATGGAATAATCCACCATGTGATTTAATCACTCAACTCACCGTAAACAAACCAAAGAAGCAGTGTATAGCTGTTTCACCCTTGTTAGGAATCATCATCAGCATATATCCACCACTCTGGAACTGGGACGCGAACCCGGGACGAACGATTCTTAGTCGAACGCCTCAGCCATTACGCTACCGGGCAGGCTGTGAACGGTTTGTTGAACTTCAACACATGACGATTTTGCACCTATCCGTCACTAATTTTAACGATGATATAGCATGGTGAATTATTTCAATATAAAAATACACGTTAAGGTAAGATTACGAATTGATATACGCAGACAGCACCGGCGTAATTATGAAAGCGGAAGTTCAGGCATGATACTTTAATGGTTATTACCTTTTTATTGTGAATGATATAATATTAATAACACAGCGTTGTTGGTAGATGTAATGCGCCAACGTTTCGACTACCGTGGGTAGTCTTTCTCAAGGCAAGTTTTACAAT
>LUCM01009895.1:565248-575536 GCA_008360955.1 Fasciolopsis buskii | reverse complement strand
ATACATGGCGCATCGATTTTTCGATACACTCCTTACGTCGTTTGGTCCGGATATTTACAAACTGGTTACCAATCGAATTGCTCTGGGAAAAAAGCTTGTTATTACCTTTGTTTAATCAGAAAATAAAGTGGGGTCAAAAATGTTGCTACCAAAACTTTAGGGGAGTCTGGAGCTACGTGAGCCGCTAGCAGACGACAGTTCTATGGTATATATCAAGAGAATGACAATAAAGGACCCCGTGGAGACCACGAAGCAGAAACGGAAGAGGAGACTCTTGTTCAGAAATGCACACTGGAATTTGGGTCAGCCTCATGCACTTTACTGGCTAGGAGAATCAAGATATCAACGGAAAAGTACAAAACGGTCATTAAAAGCGAACAAGTGACTGTGACGTCGCGAATGTTAGTTAGAGATTAATGGGACTAAGCAAAAGTGGCACATATGCCCCCAAAAGCACATAGATAACTTTTTGAATATATCAGATTGAATGGGTCAGAGTAATTCGAGAACTACGGTGGATTTGCTCGCAGGGAAGTAAAAAGAAAAATTCAGCTTAACAATTTTCTGCTTTGTGCTCTGCCCTTCTTCATCATATTGAGTACGCCTGTTAAAAGGAAACGAGAAGGGCGGAACGTTTGGGGGTCAATTAACGGTTGGTAGGCAAAAGTTCTGGCAATTAGCAATAATTCAGAAGAAATGTCAGGGGCCATGAATAAATTAAACGAGTTCAGATGCAAAGTGGGAGCCAAACAATAGGAAATCTTTATTGGTGCTGCAAATTTGCATTCCTAATTTCAGGAGTAACTGAAAGTCTAGGTAACCTTAGAAAGCTTAGCCTAGACTGTCATTAGCTTCAGTTGAGTTAGATAGACATCCGAGAGGCATACACAAGGCCAGATAAAATTTGCACAACTATGGCACAGTGGTGACTGAAAACAAAAAAGCAGACATGAAGATGCAGTGTGTCTGTTACCCTATGATCTGAATCTGCAATGTGACTGACTAGGCACATGCTGTTGAGATCTAAATCAGATCTAGATAACACTTTGCCATGACTTTCTGAGGCCGATTATCAGTCGTGCACTGCGAGTCATTTCATGTTTGAATGCAGCAAAGGTGCGTATCGTAGGCTCAAAGTTTAGCTAGAAAGCGATGGCGGGGTCGCCATACGGCCGGGTTCCTAAAAAATCGAGAGGGTGATATGGTGAAGTTAAACATCAACACGGATGTCACAGTGGGATAGAGATGAGTCAAAACGACGCTGGATATCATATGAGGTGGATATAGATTGGTTATAAACAGCATATAAGAGTCAATATGATGCGGAAGATGAAGCAGCAAGAAACATTCAATATTAAATCCAACTGTTAGAGGGATGAAGTTACATAAAAATTTGTGGACAGAGAGGTAATGAGTCCATAAGCACGGTCGCTGGACCAATGTGGCCGGGAGCGGTCTGTGATACGTGAAGGGAAGAAAACGACCTCTTGCAAGAATTACACTCAGTACTTAAATACACCTGCCGTGAATGGTCTGTGTTTTCCGTGTTTGATGTAGAAGTTTTCAGTATTCTGTGGCTGTAGGGGTCTGGAAGTTGAAGAACTGCACGACATTTTAGCATTGTTAGTAACAGTGTTTTGGTCAGTCGTAATGTTTTAACTGAGTTGAGGTGCCCGGGGCGGTCCTTGGCGTGGCTTGGTTTTACTTTGGGCTAAGCGACCCGGTACTAGAGCATCAGATCCGGATAACAGCTTCCTAGCAGTGATAAGCAACCAGTGCCCAGGATGGGGTGGAGCTTTCGGCGAGAGTTCGCGTTGCATATGTGGCCATTGACGAGCTTGGATTAGAGCCGTAGCGGGAGGTAGAGGATGGTCTTGAATGCATTCCAGCTGGATCTGATGAGGAAAGTAGACAGGTCACGCTTGAATAGTGTTAGATTGCGGCAGGAACATAATAGTCCGGGCAAGGCAGAGGAATCAATGATGAGGAATTTTGACTGTGAAGACATTTTGGATGGTGGCATAACAGGGGACAACGACCAATTTTGAAGGGGTTGGATGGCTGGTGATTAAACTGGGTGGGACTTTTGACCATGCTTATTTGCAGCACAGGAGTTCAAAAAGGAATTTGATGTTTGGCTTAACATGATGCAGCCAAAAGCGGTCAAGCTACAGCAGATTCAGTCGTTTACTTTAACCAAGCTGTGATTTGTGACCGTAAGGTTTCTTTGCAATTGCGCATTGTGCTTTTTCTATTTCAACATGATCAGCTCTTGTTCGAGAAAATTGTTGGACAGTACTTCAACTGAATTTACCGGGTGATTTGCGTAGGATTGACCCACAAACTTGACTAAAGAATGTCCTAAGGACAAGGTCCTTAGACTGGTTTGTCTTAGCACTGGCAGATCCCTTGTTCGTTGAAGTTAAATGATGAATTTTATTGGAGCCTAGGTCCCCGAAATACTGGGTGATTACAGTTATCAAACCATTTGTACAAGCCTACCCTGGAGGATTTGACAATTATAGGCCATAATGGCAATTTTGGTTGCGGATAATTACGTCGCCCGTTGCCTTTACAGCTCGTCTAGTGAATTTGAATCCTCCTTGATGCCAGCTGTAATTTGAGGTAAGAAAGATGGCTCGAAAGATTAGACTAGTTGATATCGTCAGCGGCCAATTGAAGTGTGCCGTGGTGTACCACTCGAAGGGCATCGTTTAGGCAATGAAAGAACAGTATTGGGCCGGGGACGCTACGTTGTGTTGCGCCGTTAGTGAATGTCTGAGGTTCATATAATGTTCCGTTGGTGCTAAGAAGTTGAGAGCAATCAGAATAATAGGCCGCTAGCCATGAATAGATTTGACCAACTGAACAACAGAAATTGAACTTTAGTGGCAATCGCTCATGGAACATTCAATGACACGCATTAGTCATGTCAAGGAGGGCTATTATGATGGCCCTTCCTTTATCGATTTTTAGGGTGACAAGATCAAAGAAGCCAAACTGGCATGATGCAAAGAATCTTGAGAAAACCATGCTGGAATATACTAATTAGGATGTTGGTCGTGAGAAAGCCGGTTAGCTTGTTCCTGCCTGGCCTTCCGTTTTTCCAACCAAAATGGGATTATGGTTTGTCGGTCGACAGCTTTGTGAATATCACAATGCTCCTTTTTGGAGAAGAACATTGGTAGGGAATTTTCGCTGTTTTGGAATTACTTCAGTCGACGCAGTGGTAAACAGGCCTAAAGATTGGCGTGATTTTTACATGGGGGCAACTGAGTTGTTTCGAGAAGTGAGGTACCGCATAAGCTCGGCCACGACACTTTGGCCGAAAAGCAGTTTGTTCTCGGACGCAGAAAGCAGGCCGTGTTGAGGCTGATCACCTTCAGTAGCATAGATTAATCTAAGGTTTTCCCTGTAGATATTATGTGGTATTTGAATCGGCTTTCATATTTGCAGGTTTCGCGTATTTCCGTTGCTCGCGTTTGAACGCCGCAGAGGTTATAATTGGTAATAATGGAATTTAGGTTTAATTATATGTGGGCAGTGTCTTGGTAGCCAAATGAGAGAAAGAAATCGAACCAACCAAGGTTCCAGTGTGCGGCAGTCAACTAGCCCAGATTCCTGATTTGCAAGAGATGCTCACGTACTAGGCAGTGCTTGAGGATGTTCGGATCTAAGATGAAAACCGATGCAACAGGCCATCTTGATTTCATTACCCAGAAATTTATCCAGTATGGTGGTTTTAATATTGGGGAGTGGTTGGTTGAACACTAGGGCCAGGTGGGGTTTAGGACGTGCTGCGTTTATCTTCCTATGTGGGTTTCACGACCTAATTTTATGGGACGCCGAAGAGAAGTGTTAATGGACCGGCATATCTTGTGAGCATTGAAGTTACCTGCTATGAGTTTCGCACCCCGTGAAACGGATGTAATGTTCTCGGAAGTCTTGCTGAGTTCAAGGAGCTTAAGAAGATCTGATGACGGAGAACAACAAAAGCAACTAAGGAGAATTAGAGCGTCATGCTTACGAAAAACAGCAGCAAAATATCGAGAAAACCGTCTAGCACCGGAGACGAAAGAATAAAATCGGAGAAGTCACGGCCAAATGAAACCATCAACATCGTCCAAGCCGGTTAGTTTGGCTTAGGAAGAGAGGTGATACCCTTAAAAGTGGTTGGTTTATTCCGTCAACCACGTTTCAGTTATTAGAATGATGTCACGGAAGTAATGAAACTAAAAATAATAAGCGCAATGTATATTTCTCGAATTGCGAGTGGCATGTGCAATGCAAAATCAAGATCGTGCGAAGAAGGCACAATGCGGACGCGGAAAACAGAAACCAGACATACAATGCAATGTACTTTCACTCACAAGATCATAACAGGCAATGTGATTTGCCGGGCACAAATTTTCGAGTTTTAGATCAAAGCTAGATAATGATTCGCAAAGATTTTTCCGCGACTGATTACCAGTCCTGCACTGCGGGTAATACTATGTTTGAATGCGTCAAAGGTGCGCATCGCGGGCACAAAATGTGGCTGGATGGCAGTGGTTGTCGCCGGCAGTGTGCCAAGGTTCTTAAAAATCAGGAGAGTCATGCGGTGAAGATGAATATGAATATGTACGTGATAACGAGATGGAGATGAGTCAGAACCTGAGTGGCTGTCGTCTGATGCAGCATAAAACGCAAAAAATCTGGAAGCACAGTCGGTTGAGCAAGGAAAGCGGCGACAGGGGATGGGAATTGTGCAATCATAAGACCAATACATGAGGGTTGTTTTGAGCCACTTTGAGTTCATTAATTTCAGCTCTGTCCGGAGATAAAGGTGGACTTGAAAATGAAGAAGAACCGGAATCAAATGAGGCAATATTTTGTGTACTTGTGTGGGGGACTGTTACCAAGGGCGTCGGTCTATTGGCAAATTCCGCTAACCGGAAAAGAAGTTGATGAAAAATAGCGGTCCTGGTCTTTTTTCAGATGTCAAGATGCATTGTGAACGTCAGTTCCCATCAGATGCCAGAAATCGAGCGCCCGTTCAGCAAGCAGGTTTCTAGCAGAAGCGATAGGATAGCAGATTTGGAATTGCCATCACGGGTTCGGAACCCGGTAGAGAATCTGAAACGCATACCGAGGAAGTGGCTGACTTGGCGGCCAGCTTTTCGTTTATGGTTAGATTATGAACCCGTAAAACATACTGGCAACATTGGGGTAGATGCGTTAATTCCCAAGAAATAAGAAACTTGGAACCAATATTCATCTCGTTACCGCGGACGTTTCCGACCGGTGCCTAATTATGCATGCATGTTACACTTCTCGAGCGGCTCTCGCACAAGGATCGAAAGCGATAAATTGTTGAACTGTCCAACACTCGAACTGTGAAATTGAATGAAAGCAAACTAAATTTTTTTAGGACACATGTCAGACTCATTCTGAAATATTACTCCTAGTCGCTTAACGTGAGGCAATCGGACAGGCTCGGCGATTATATAAATTCTCCTATGCCTGGAAGATCTCCTTCACCTTCGGTGTTGATTTTGCAAATATCTTCAAAAGCATGTCACACTTCCTTATCCTTCGATTTTCTGTTATTTACATTTTCTGCGCAACATCCTATTAAAAATTTGACCTTGCTTTTTGCATGTATCGCAAATCGCGAAATGTTCCTTTATGTTATCATTATCATTTGTTGACCAAGATGATTTCACTTGGTGTACAATTGCACATCACCATACAATGTCTGTCCATCCAGCGGAGAATTCCATCATTCACTATTTTTCCCAGAAACCCACAGACGCTTGATCTTGCAACATGTTACTTATGACAAACTCTAATGCTTAGGCGGATGTGACACAATTCGGTATTCGCCTCAAAGAAAACGGATATTCCGTTTCGATAAAGACGGAAGATATAATATGCACCAAACGAGGAATAGAAAGTGATCCCAGAATCTGCTTTGGATCAACAACCGCCGACCCATCAAAGTTCGGAATAGAGCCGTTGTCTTGAACCCCGGTCTTTCTAAAATGACAGAGAAACATGAAAACACAACGTACTCGCCACTGAGGTGCGGCTACTTCTATCGAAGCCCTCGCGCGCTAGAAGAAATATTATATACTGCCTAGATCGCTAAGGGCCTCAGTGATTGCGTTCAGGCAGTCGGTCATGCAAGAAGCTCAGGGTTTTTATGAAGAAAGCCCATGTTTCTTATGTTGATAATCGTTGTACCACAAGTAAGCCAAGGAACTAGCTCTTAATCAGACGCTACATAATTCTGGGGAAAAAGGTGTCTGGTCAATTGGGCAGCAGTTTGGCAGGGTCACAGCGTTTGCCCTTTTTGTAAACTGGCATAATCACAGAGGTTTTCTACTGTGAAGGTAAGGCGGCACTGCATGGAAAAGTTGAATGTTTGCTAACAAAATTGAGATATCGCTACCGCCTAGTGCGAAAGCGGGCAGATGTAGTGATTCAGGTCCAGAGTGCCAGCCAGTTGTAGATTTAAAAACAAGCCTAGGTATAAAATGTACGGGTTTTGCAATTATTAAATTTACAATGCGTAAGCTTTTCTGTCGCCAATCTGTGGAATCACAACACCTAGGGATTCCGCGTAGGATGGACTCACTTGTTACCGTAAACACGGACACATCTATGGGGAACGAGACATTGGTGAAAGAAACAAGCAATAGTCCCCTGACGAGTTTGCAAACCTTTCCAGGCGACAGCTAAAATGGAGCAGTTATACCGACCGTTGATTCGATCAGGCATACCAGTTTGCCGGACTGTGACCCTTCTCAGCCAGCAGACTGCAGGAAAACACTGCCCCAAAAACGAGGTTATTTTTCACTGCCCATATACTACAAGATGTTGGTTGTTTATCCGGCCTTGCGATTGTTGAGTTTGTTGCAATCCAAGCTCACAGACCACTGCCAACGGATGGACGGTGGCACTCTGACTGGTGACGTTTGTGATCTGAACTACAAGCTTGGTGATCAAAACGCCTCGAAGACCATCAACCCGAGCTATGAAACAAATCTTTGTTTAAAACTATCGGCGTGGGCTGCTTGTCCTTGGAATGATGTTCGTGGCTATCGAATCTGAATCAGAACTTACAAGCATTTGCAAGGCCTAACGAGGTCTTCCGTTTAAATCTTAGTATGGCGCGATGAAAGAGTATAACAAAACTTGTAGAGCGTGCATACCGTTCTTTCTGAGGCGCATCTTTAGAAATATGGGAAGTGAGAGTATGGGTGACCAGCAACAAATGGTAGTGACAGCTTTCGTCAAGTGTTACCGTCCTTGTCTGGCAAAAGCGATTAGTGAAACGTGAACTAAAGTAAGATAATGTTTTTAAACAACATATCTGTCACAGTCCATGTTTCAATGCAAAAACAATAGCCCATATAATTCCTTAGTACAATGTCATTTGCCGCCAACTCTCGACATGGCGAACCCAGCCCGAAAGGGCCGCTTGCTCCATCCCCAAGATGAAATCCGTTTCATTATGTTTTCATCGCTGCCGATTTGCAGGCGCCGATTGCCTGCTCACAACCGCCGCGGAATGAAATCCCTTCTAAACTATTAGGCTGATATCCACGTTGGCGCTACTAAAATTGACCTCCATCATCTCTCAAAACGTTATTCACTGTTGATCGTCTCATGGTCGCCAAAAAGGCCCCAATATTTTAAATACGAAAGAAACTGATGCGAACAATATCAGAGCAGTGTTATCGATGGAGTATAACCCCGGTCGACTTCTAAATTTTCTGTATATTTCAATTTCTTTCCCAGTAAAATCGCTGATGGATAAGCCCACAAACCAATTGATTTCCCCAAGTCAATCATGCGCAAGCTATCGTCTGTATTCATTGTCCAAACCTGATTAGCGAAACGACGCAAAAATACGCCGCCGTGCGTGAACGTCGCGTTTTGAAACCCCACTGTAAACTCCAGATGACGAACAGTAAACTTCCACGATGACAACTGCGTTGTTACCGGTCGTTTATAGCAGAAACTACCGTGGGTGCACAAAATACACAATCGATACCATCTTTGTAATTAGTGTGATGTAGGGCATAGACAGTTGCCTTTCAGATCAACTACGAAAACCACTATATCAAAGCGTGTAGTAAATATATCATTACTGAGCGCTAGGTGTTAGCGGGTGATAATTAGAACCCATGAGATGTCTTCTGCTTCGGTAAGCTGAACACAGAACTCAGTGATTTGAAGCAATTGATTTTATAAATGGAAAGGCAACCAGAGGAAAACGGGTTGCAGGCTGCGATGTGTTCAGGGACCTTATCAGCTGAATAACGGAGCGGACAAATACTCGGGCTATTTACAATAAGAGAATATACGATGTCGATGGGTAAAACAAAACGCCCAAACAGCTGAATGTCTTTGAGTCTTCTGGAAACGTGCGGATGGTAAAATTCATAAACAGACCTATAAGATTTTGTAATCTCAGAACCAAACAAACATGTACCGAACCACTTAATGATGCTTCCAACCCAGTGCGCCGCATAATAGCATCAACTTCACCGAGTAGCAACACACGTCCTAATGCAGACCACTCCAATGTCTACCTATATGACAGTTCCCTCTACTTTACTTAATAGCGACCCCAACCCGACTTACGGAAAAGGTCTTCCCAAATGACTTCCATCTTATTATGTCCCCATACACGTAGGCAGAGACTTACCTGCGCATTCCCGAGTTGCTTCAACCGTCTATCTGGCCTCAGAAGAGAAGCTCGCCTAGCATTTTCAAAATTGTTCAAAATAGATTTGCAATGAGCTTCACTTGGAAGTAGTTACAACGGCTAAGACAAAGCCGAGCGACGCTGAAAAATCAACGGTCAACTTCCTTTCATCAGGGCGCCAAATACAGCCAATATGGCCTCTACTTCTGCTACAGGCTTCGCTGGCTGCTGAAAAACTGCCCGATCCATAAATCCTTCGCCAAAATACCCAACGAAACTGTTCTTTCATCTCCCATCACCGATCCCAAAGAGAGGCGTGGAATACTGTCTCGTTGTCACCTATTATATCCCACCTCATGGTTTCCTCCTTCTAATGCGATCCAGTCCTCGTCTCCCTGAGGCACCACACTAGTTTGACTTACGACTCTGTGCCCTCCAAATTGCTGTCAACCACCTAATCCAACGACGACAATTGCTACTCTGTTCCTATTTTTCGTAACGCCATTGTTAACCCAAAGATCGCAAAACCGCCGCGAATTATGAGTCTTCAACCGTGCCCGTTAGTTCAAGCCAACAATTCACCTTGTCCAAGAAATTTCTGCTTCAAGACCAGTGAAATCCCACCTGCCGCATCACCTACCGATCTCCCTTGGATACTCTGTCCTTCACAACTACTCTTCACCATTCATCACCTTACTTTTTCCCAAGAAGTGTCCCTTCGGCTCGGCCCTTCCAAGTGTTTTATTTCGCCGCCAAGTGGGTTTTACAGCATGGCTTGTCCCAGTTCCGAGAACTCTACTTCCATGAGACTAGTATCTCCGTAAACGCAAGAGGACACAGTCTCCCAACGGCCTTGCCACCAACATCCATTTCTCCTTGGTTGTCTCACAATGACCTTTCACCCCAAATCAAGATCCGTACATCAACCTGATGATATTGTACTTTACGATTAATACATTACTGCGCTAATAATACAGAGCCATTTTACTGTTACGATTAAGCATTCGCTCGATACTAACTAAGTTGCACGCGCTGCGACTGTGGCTAATGCACATAGATGTGACCTTCATTCTTATCGCTGGGAAGTGGCTAGAGGACAATATTCCTGACAGGTAATTTTTATTAGTGTGGTTTACATGCGTTTAAGAGGGGATAGGATGAATGCACGCGGGAGAAGCTGTCTCATCTACATAAGAGACATCCTTTCAGCCTCATGGTACAATCGCTCTACCTTTAATGATCTGAAAGATTGTATCTGTCTACCTTTTACTATCGGCTTCAGACTTGTGGTCTTTGTGATATCTGCCGTCCCCAGTAGCATTAGTCCTAATCTTGGCAACTAATTGACCGCACTTGACGAAGCCGCCGAACTTCCAGGTCCCAAGCTAGTAGCGGGCGACTTCAACGCGCCTGGGATTTGTTGGTCTTTCTTGTCCTCGCTAAAATAACCTTCCGCGTTTGGTTCCGGTGTACGACTGGACGGTTGGACACCACTTGCTTCACTAAACGCAAGAGCCGACAGTGGTCTTGATCATATTTTCACAAATGGCTTGAAACAGTTGCACGCGCTCATGACACAATAATCCGAAG